>OOFB01003095.1:0-12138 GCA_900323305.1 Trachyrincus murrayi
TTAAATAAGAATAGAATCAGACTAGTGCAGCAAACAAACCGACCGCCTCTAATTAAACTATCAGTCAGGCAAGGAAAGCACAGCTGCCTCACATTCCTTCAACTCAACACAACCGTGTCTCCCTCGTGCACCCTTACACACACACACACACACACACACACACACGCACACACACACACACACACACCACACACACACACACACACACACACACACACACACACACACACACACAGCTGAGCGTGTGTGTACACTAAAACGCAAGCATCCATCAAGAAAGGATTTCACTGTATGGCAATTCCTCCCTACATGCCCATGAGCAAACAGATGGTAAATATTCAATATTCAGTTCAATGCAACTTTATTGGGCCACTGTAGCCACTCAGGGCTATTGTTTGGTGGTGCTGCAGTCGGTTCCTTCAGCGTTGGCATTTCTGACTATACTGCTGTATTTATTCTGCTCAGCCTCTGGTGTTGATCCACTGTATGATTCATGTTTGTAGGGGGGGGGGGGGGGGGGGGGGGGGGGGGGGGCAGGCATTGACGAGATGCTTCACTGAACACAGAAACGTTGCAAAGTGTCCAAGCACGCACCCACACTACTGACGCCCCGAATCTCACACCGAAGCCCACTCGCTACCACCCATAGCCCAACCATCATACCTCATGTGGTATGGCAGTATTTTTAGCAGGTGCAGCTGCATTAACCAGATAACAAAAAAACGTCACATTAAACCAACCAAAGTTATTCCAAACAAAGTGCTAACAATCCGTTAGCGCACACGCGTGCATGTTGGATTTATGCATAACCCATACGCAGTCTCTTGTGTTGCCGCCTGTGTTAATATGGACAGAATGGTAGACTTCCAGGTGCAGCAAATTACGGTACAAAAAAAATCCTAATTATCTTAATTGGTGTTGCCTGATCTCCCCGCTTCAGATAATATACCGGGCCTTTACGTACAGTCATGAAATGTAAAAGCCATCTGGTCTCCCACTACTGTCAGTGGCCGTGGCTGTGATTAAGTATCGGCTTCACAACCAACGGTAGTCCCCTCCAGAGCCATCAACAATCACCCTGACAGTCGGAGCCCAGGCCGGTTATCATAGAGCTATGCCAGCGGACAGGGAGGCGAGTCAGCTCCTCATATTCACACGGCCGCTGCAGTAAAAAGATACTGAGAGCAGCAGAGCCGAAGGACAAGCCTATTCTTGCCAATAAAAAACCACAGCACGAAACTAGCCCGTGCTTTGTGTAGCGCTCTGAGCAAACAGCCCTAATATCATAGTGTTGTTAACTTTATTTTAAATACACCCAAAGAACATAGAATAGCACATTGCAGCATCCATCATCCACATTTGCATTACATTAAAACTAAGTGAATAAGGTGGCCATCCGGGAGGCATTCCCATGAGACCACTCAAAGGTAGGCGAGGTAAATACAAGGAAAGTCGATGCAGAACTTTTAAACATCAGGGGTGTCTTTTGGGATCAAGTTCCCCAAGTTCCCCTGTATACCTATTCTTGCGGATATTCTGCCTTCAGCAACAGCGAGCGAGACTGCTTTACATAAGCAGTTTTTTTGCAAGCACCATTAATTCAGTTCTGACTGAAGCCTCTTGATCATTCCTCGGAGGTGCAGGCTCTCACCGTCGAGCTTGATGATTCTAACCAATCATGCCATGCGAGCCCAACGTCACTCAAAAGATAAGACTGGAGGTAATGTAAGCTGCAGCACTCCCTCCATACATGGAAAAGAAGGTCAGTTTAGCAGTTGCCTTGGACCTGAAGGGAAGGTTGGCGATAAAGAAGCTCCACCTTTGTCCATAGGCTTACTCCGTCAGCCTTGACAGAAGCTCAGCGCCGCCATGCAGGGAACTGAAAGATTGCCCATATAAATGAGGCTGAAATGAATAAGTAGCTATTAACCTGATTTCCCCCCCTCCATGAATCAAAAGGTGTGAATGTGTCAAGGTTTTGCCAGGTAGAATAGAAAACCTGCTTTTGGTGTAAGCAAGTTATGTTACGTGTGGGTTATTTCTCTGAATATGGACATGGGTATATTTTGTCCTTCTCCGCAACACTACCTCAAGTAAACTCAAATAATTTTGCAGCAATTCGAAATCAGTGAACAAGAGCCAGTTCCCTAAGAAAATTGTGTTGAATTGTGAAATTGGAAATGCAATAGTCTGCTACGGCACTGGCAGGCTTTCACTTAAACAGGCACGGTGTAGAGAAGCACACTGACAAGAGCAGATTACCCAGCCTACTCCCCCTCTCACACTCTTATCTCATTCTCCGACAGACTCACCAAAACCCGTACGTTTCATGTTTTACCCTTCAATGTTTGCATTTTCATTAAATATGCAAGCAAATGCACATCTATATGTGATCTTCAATGTCTGTGACATAGCCTGCAAGGCTGGCCCATAATCATAATGCCTGCACTATATTAGTATTAATTGTATAATTTATTGTATAATGATCGTGTTGCTACACGATCATTATACAATCAACAAAACGTTGGCCACAAAACTGAGTAACTCAATATACTATACTAGAGAATTACATAACAAAGGCTTCCTACATTTTAATAGTGAGGATAGTTTCTGTACTGTACAGTAAATAAATGCATCACGTGTCACAGCACCCCTATTATTATATCCCAACATGGCACTGATTAAATTACCCTTACCATTACCATAACATAACACCCTATTATCATGAAGTGCATTCTTATTGGCTGCTTTTCCTCAGTTGTATAGATTAATTATTCAATTATTTATAATTATTAAAGATTTACATTTGGTTTTTGTAGACAATTCAATATAAAAGTTCATTCAATATTCAATATTCGAGACATAAGAAAACAATTGCCAAGAGTTGTATTCTAATTGTTTTATAATCAATCATATTGCTTAAATGCCCGACTTGCTAATCTAATTAGGAGTTGAGTTTACCTTTTTGACAGCAGGCATAAGAAAGTAAAACCTACGAGAATGCTAACATCTCGTGGGTTGCTAAGGTTGTTGCAAGACAGCAGAAAGGTGAGTAACGAAAAAAGGACTTCTGTGGAGGATTCTGATTTGTTCATTCAGGTGAATTTTTTTCATCCAAAGCGAATCGAAATTAACTAGCAACTAAGAGCGTTGTGATGACAGGTGTCTATCTGTCCCTGCAGGAGACACGTGAGCCCCTACCTATACTTCATGCCAGTGCGGATGCTCTGCTCGCTGGAAGAGGGCACGCTCTGGACAGAGAGCTGACCCAGGCTGCGAGCCACCATGGCCACCGCTCTGAACTTGCTCCGGGTGCCCGTGTTCGGACTGTTGGCATTCTGTCGGTTCAGACGTTCCTCTGTGGTGCGGCTCACCCCTCCGCGGTGGTCCGTGCACACCAACGACACCTGCATCCTTGCTGCTGGCCAAGGCGGCCGCCCCCCGAATTCAGTTAGTCCAGTTCAAACTCTCTGCAATGCTGTACCGGGCGATGCTACACAGACTCCCAGAAGTTTTCAAAGGCTGAAGTAGGTAGAATCCTCTAGGAGAGAGAGGAGAGAGGAAGTGAGGAGCGTCTGTGGATGCAAGACGCTGCTACCTCGAAGCCTCTCCCTCGCAGACTATGGTTGAAATCACTGCACAGCCAACGTATTGAGTGTCACAGCATCCCGGGAGAGAGAGGCGAGGAAGGAAAGGGGCGGGAGAGAGAGAGAGAGAAAAAAAAATCGGGCAATGAAAGACCGCTGATCAGGTGAAAGCAGACTCAGTCCTGTCAATCTGCTTCCGAGGACAACCCTACAGCATCCATGCTCCGGTGGTGCAAAGCTCAGAGAAACCCATGAATAAGCGCTGCAGCCCTCGGGCACAGTAAAAAAATAAAATACTGTTTCAGCACACAATGAAAGAAAATGAGATCTCCCAAAACACAAAGTAAGAGAAAGGAGGGGGTGGGATTTTTCCCGAATCGCTGGCAGTGTTTTTATCTGTATTTTCCGAGCAACACTATCTCATCTCAATCAGAGGCTTGTCAAGAGGGACTTGCAATTTCCTCTTAAGCTGAGCACAGTGCTAAGATAACACCTCTCACGCCAAGATTTAGGAGTGGCGGTGCAAGAAATCCATAGAAAAAGACATGGAGGGAATCGAAAGTGTAGTAGCCGCACAGGTCCGAGACGTTTTCATCCCATCCTGCCTCGCCAGCTGCTTAATGCTCCAGTTTGTCAGTTGAGAGAGAGAGAGAGAGAGAGAGAGGTGGGGGGCAACATTGTAGAGACCTCCCAGTCCTGTGGTTTTGCCTGGATTAAACTCACATGAGCATGGCTCGTGCTAAGCACAAAAGACCAACGGTGCACCCATGCACAGAGAGAGTGGGAGGGGACAGTGAAGCGTGTGTGTGTGTGGTGGGGGGAGAAGAGTGTGTTGGGAGGGACATGTGGAGATGCAAGGAAGAGAGAGAGAGAAAGAGAGAGAGAGAGAGAGAGAGAGAGAGGTCAGTCGTGTTTAGCACTGCTCGAGTCTCAGTCTAAATGACCAGCAAAATTGTTTTTGTGCAAGTGATTTCCCTGCCTGTGTGCGTGTGGTTTGAAGGCATACACGGTCTAAGTCTGTCGGGGAAAAAGCTAAATCATTATATGAAACTCAAACAAAAGCCTCAAAGACCGTGACTGCAAAATAGCTTCTGGCCGCAGAATACGGGGGCTCTCGCATGGGACAGTTCAACTGCCAATTAAATATTCATTATGTAACTGTACCTATGTGTGTCAAAGGGAGGGGAACCATACTCCTTACAGCAGAGACACTCTATGATTCTATTATGATCCGTCTGTTGTATTTAGTGCACGCATTTCATTATTAATCACGCCTCATCATAAATAACCTTAAAACGGCAGTTTGGATGAAGCTTCCGGCATCCACTGATTATAATTTCCCAGTATAGTCAACTAAATCAGGTAAACAATAGCTGTATATGCAGGTAAAAAGGCTCATATATTAATGGCTGAACCGAACCACAAATTCAGGGTGAGCGTGATAGTAATTGGACGCAATGCAACCGCTGGCACTGAAGATTGCAGGGAACAGCGGGAGGAGACACGCGCTCCCAGTAATACAATACAGAGGCTTATCGGAGTGGACCAGCTAGTGTGGCGGGGAGATAATTAAACGAGATGCCGCTCAGAGCAGACGTGTAGTAAGGCGGTTGAAAAAACAGCATCTATCAAAGGAATCCTACAGACAGGCCGTTGCTAACTGACGGCACTATTCCTGGACCCGTGACCTTTTGCCTTTCGAAGACTTAAATAGAAACAAGAATGGGAGC
This sequence comes from Trachyrincus murrayi, assembly GCA_900323305.1. Taxonomy (NCBI): domain Eukaryota; kingdom Metazoa; phylum Chordata; class Actinopteri; order Gadiformes; family Macrouridae; genus Trachyrincus; species Trachyrincus murrayi. Next base: position 5,318 of record OOFB01003095.1, read on the forward strand.
AGGGGCGGTGCATGGACGCTGATTGTACGCAGAACGGAAATATAAGTTCATAGTGTTTATTTTTTTGATGAGGTTTTATATCATCATGCTTGTGTATGGATGGGTGTGCGATGGCCCGCATCCAAAATTAACTTTATTTACGCATTAATACATTTTTTCTGTCTTTTTACCTGCCAGAGTGGAAAGTCTGCTGGCCCAGCAAGTGTTCTAATATGTAACCCTGATGTTTGTTTACCTGTCAAATGGTCGAATCTATCAGCCAATGGCCGAAGGATGCCGTGGTGTATGCCCAAGTTCAACTCCCATAAAAACAAAAGGCTGAGGAGAGTAGATCATCCTAGGGCCATCTACCACTACCCTTTAGCCTGGCAGCTAAAGTCCTGGCACCCAAGCCAACAAACGTTACATTACGCAAGGGGTGGGGTTCCTTGTCATCTCCGGTCAGCCTCGGTGTGACAGCGTCGCGGGGGTGACTTTGGATTGCATCCTGTGGTTTGTGTTGGGTTGACGGATGTGTGTGTGTGTGTGTGTGTGTGTGTGTGTGTGTGTGTGTGTGTGGGGGTTGGTACTGACATGTCGGTCCATCCACCTAGTCTATTTTTTTTCCATCCTCAGGTCAACAGCAGCCAAGTGGAATGCCCCCCCCCCCCACTATGATACATGCATAAACACACAGCCACACAAACACAGCCACACAACAAACACAGCCACGGTCACTGCTGCCTTCGCTGCAATTGCTGTGGGAAACATGACCCCCTCCTCGGCCTGTCTGCTCTGGTCCGGGGCTCACTAGCGTGGTGACATGGGGGGGTAGACACTGATAAGCAGGCGGGCCAGCGGGTGACAGGGGCTCAGGCCTCTGGGATGGGGTATCAAGCCTGTAATCCACACCAGCCCACTTGCCTAGCCTGACCCAAACACCCCCACCCCCCATGGCTCTGGCGGAGGAACCTGCATCCTCCACAAAAACACAGCTTTTATTTAAAAATCAATGAGACGTATGGTCATTACCTACTTTCATAGACACATTCCTCACACCATCTGGAGTTTACAGCATCACCGGATGTCAAATCTATTAAAAGCCGGGCGATGACCGATCTCCTGTCACTATTTGACATATAAGCCTGTTGCAGACTTCAATCCGAGTGAGAATATCTACATATTTTTATTAACGGCTGTGCAACTCAAGGGAATCAATATCAACATGCATCATCCCACGGACTAGTGATGCATCACAGAAACAAATCAATAGATCATCAGTTTCTAAAATATATTGCCGTTTGTGGCATTTTGTCAAACAACTTACCCCTGTGATATACTATACACAATGACCTCATTAACCTAAAGCAAAATGATACAATAGAGACAAAGTAGAGAGTGTTTTCATTCTTGCGCAAATGCAAGCTATAATTGCTTGTTATATTTAAAGCAAAGGCAGGTAAGATAGGTACGTAGCACCAATGGAGACTACACAGACTTCTTAATGGGTGAATGGGAAACTTCTCCAACCATAATGAATGCTCCTTGACAAAAAGGGAAGCTGAAGTATAGCTAAAAGTGTGTTTGATGAAGGTCGATGTGGATTGCTCTTTAAATGCACTAAATACTTTTGCGTGCCACCCTATTTGGTTCCCTTCTATACTGGAGGTGTTTGGATTACATGGACATTGACAGAAAGTTGTAAAAGAAACTAAAATAACTTTTTTCATACAACAGTTGATCAAATTTGTGGAACAGTGTCAATATTTTTTTTTTTTAAGTGCATTTTTCAGGATTTTCAGTAGACGAGAAACACCTTCACTCTGGCATTAATTAGCAAATAGAAAACAAGCTCTTGCACCAACGCTTGTGCTTATTACACCCGCATACGCTGATCTAAAAAAGGACGGCATACAAATACAGCCAAGGATTTATCACACGTGTCATCATTTCACAATCCTATGAACCATATCCGACACTCTAATCATGCTTTAATATCCCACATCAGTCAAATCTGAGGGCCAATTGTCTAAAGGCAAATTGTTGAGTTGGTTCTGTGGTGTTTTTTGTGTGCCAAATCTAGACCATTCATCATGTTGGTAAATATTACACCCACTGACGTGGTGCTATCTTGCCAAGGCTGGCTCGTGCTCTAGGGTGAACAATTTGGGGCTGTGTCTGTTCGGTTTTCTGAAGCAAATATGAAACTCTTACCAAAGTAAGAGGGCTTATGTGATGCTAAGCTAAAAATAAGCAGAATGTGGATGGCAGTGACACACCGTTTCCTGCAGTGTACAGTCAAGCAAAATACTTTGATCTTCTTCATAATTCCTCAGTGACACTCTTAAAATACTAATTGATGACAGAGTATGCAGTGGCGTTAACATCAATACGCTAAAGCCTGAGCCTGAGATGATGGGGGCCAGGCAGGATCAGTGAAAGAATGAGACACATCAGTAAGCGAAACAGGGATATTTGGAGGCCATCTCTGTTAGAGAGGTGTGAGTGAGATTTGCAAATGAAATCTCTCATCTAAAAATACAGCCAATCGATTTTCCTTTTCTCACTTTACATATTCTGGTGCAGTCTTTGTTTCTGCAGCCATCTCCGCCTCCTTGTTGTGATTAAGTGCCTGATTTGCGCTTATCCAAAATGTACTGAACTGCTCAGCTTACATCCTCCTTCACTTGGACATTCAAGCGTGGTGAGCGAGGAGCAGGGCTCTGATTGGATGCTACACTTCACTCTGTGTGCGCGGGGGAGGAAGGAGCGACATGCTACAGAGGGAATAGAGAGATGCACAACGGCGTGCATATTTCACTGATCACGACCGCAGCAAGATGCAATGGCCACCGCAAGAGCAGATGCACACAGGCTGGGCTCTGTAGTATTATTTTAAGAAGGTGCGGTGGACAAAATGCTAGAGACTCATGGGTGACAATATTACCAACTGTCAAAACATAAGCCAGATCTTCAGACGTGAACCGTCACATTCAAAACAATCTCTGTCCTATCGACTAGTCGACATGCGGCTGTAGCCGATAATGTCGTCGCTGGACTAGAGTCGCAAAAACACACACGATTAGACTAACTATTGACTCTGCTCGGTCCATCCTTATTGTCCAGGGCTTCAAGGGAGCTTTGCAGATCGATAACGCCACACTGTAATGAAGCCCCATGCGGTACCCCTGCTTGAGTTTGAGCAAAGACAACTGACCTTGCCCAAACCCTCCAGGACACCTCTGTATGCCTGCCTGTAGTCCCAGGAGCAAGGCAGGAAGGAACAGAAAGAATAAGAAACAACCGAATGCCGTCGTGAGCGATGTTCCTTCACCCCAACAATCCATCTCACCCGTACGAGCTCTAAAAATAGTCCTTGGTGTTCTGCATCAATGGCGCACAGCAAGGCTAAATTACAATGGCCGTCCCTCTAGCCTTACGAATTGTTAAAAAAACTAATACATATAGTCTCACAATTGAGATTTACTGCCACAAGAATCTCAGTGGCTCCTTTGGGGCTGGGCAAATGTGCTTTATGAGATATTTCTATTGTGCCCTTCTCACCGGCTATTATTGTCAGAAGACGGCACAATAGCTGGAGTTCAGTGTCGTTACAGAGCGACAAACCTGGTATGTCCAAGGTAGATTAGCAGGCACCGGCTGTTTTAGAGCCTGCCGTGGTAACTACTTCAGAGGAAAGATGGACATCTTTGAAGGCTGTGCTGAAATGTAAGTATTAAGCTTTTAAAATGACTAGCGCTCAAAGCTGGATTAAAAAGACCTCACTCGTCAATATGAATTTAAAGACGAGGCTCTAGTTCTCTCCCTCTCTCTGAACTGAAGGAGGCAGACAGAGGAATCCATCCCAGGCCATGTGGCATGCTGCGGGCCAGTGTTTGTTACTGCGGTGTGAACTGGAAGGAAAAGAGACGCAGCCAGTCCCTGGCTCGCGTTGCTCTTGGCCAGCTGTTCAGGCGAGGACTTATGGTACACACTGATTGAGGGTCTAATTGAACGGCATTAGAGGGGATTTGAGCATCCGAGAAAGACGGACGCCAGCCCTGAGCGGCTGCTGTGCAGACTGGGGTAAAGCAGGGGGGGGGGGGGGGGGGGGGGGGGGGGGGGGGGGGGGGGGGGGGGGTTGACATGTGAAAACATGTCAGCTGATGAGGGTTAGAGTACGCCAACTGGAAAACAATGTGTGTGGCCTCGTGAACGTCTGTCAATAACATTTTACACCAGCCACGAAGGAAAGCAGTTCAGCATTTCTATCTGCAACTCAGGTTGTACCTTCTATATGTAAAACATGAGGTAGGAGGACTGGACTAGAGGGAGAGAAAAGTTAACTGTGAGAACAAAGTTAAAGTGCCACCAATGGTATTCACTCACTTGTGACATTCCTACATCAAATCACAAAAACTAAATGTAATTTTGTGCAAGTCTTCCACTGTACCAGCCAACAATTTACCTTCATTTAACAGCCCAATATGACCATCATATGTGGTGATGCTGCATTGCTATCCAACACCACCATGTGCACCAACAGTCTGCATTGCAGTATTCCAATGCCTGGCTGTTTAATCACTGAACTAAGGATGAAACTCACTATGAAAACAGGACAATGTGAATTACAAGGGCCTCCTAATTAAAAGGGTAAGTGAACCCCCAAATTACTTTTTTTCAGTTGACCTAAACGGTTCCGTTTGGGTCTCACAAAGTGTTGCAGGGCTCTTGAAATTTAAGACCAACTTTACAATAAACAAAATTGGGGCAAAAAACAACATAAATTACTTAGGGTTAGGGACAATTTTACCCAAATAAAACATGACCTTTTTGGTCCAGTGAAAAGGTTAGATGATCTACTTCCAATATTGAAAACAATGTGTTGTTGGTTCCACTATCCTGATCTGTGTGATGTTAATGCGAGAGGTATTGGGTAAACTATTTAAAAAATAGATGTTACATATTATTTTTAAAGATTTTTAAGTGCAACATCAGAAAAAAAACGATTCATAAGTCTTAGCATTTTTAAGACTTTTGAAAGATTGCTTTAAGACATTTTAATACAAATCAAGGCCTTATTTTTAGATTAATTAATTCAATGCCTAAGACTTTTTAAGGATATGCGGGAACCCTGGTGTTGGTGAAGATGTGTTTTTTACTAAAATGTAGAAAGTTGTGAAACGGGGGAAATTCTTTGTAAAGTCTGCTACTTCCGGCCTAAACTCTTTTCCAGAGTGGTAGTTTTCTATTGGCTGGGCACCCTGGCTCGAGCGAGTGGGACGTGGGTTTTGACAAGGGTTGACAATGTCCCTCACACTTGGTCCTATGGAACCCAATGTGTCCGTTTTTCTAAAACCTTTGACCGTCACGACTGCTCAGATCGCATCTTTTGAAATTCCTAGGTGGAAGTTCTCCTGCTAAAACGGGGGTTTACTTACCCTTTAAACTTTCGATTTCTCATGATTATGAAAATGTTTCAGTTTTCAACATCAGTTTTACATCACTGTGTTGTGAGACCTTCCAGCTAAGAGGGTGTCACAAATTAAAAAACAACAACCTGGAAGTATAACGCTAAATAATTGGCCGATTACGACAGAGCAAACAGGAGACTGAGAGAGGCAGAGAGGTCCATGAGAGGAACCAGAGAGTCAAGCGTCGCATCTGTGATCAGTGCTTTTTAATTCTCCAGTGAACACAACCAACAGATCGAGAGAGCAGTGACATAGGCGGGAAACCCCAGATTATTACGCAACCACTGGTGTGCACAGCATTTCACTCCAGGCATGAAAAAAAGGGGACCCTTAATAAAGTAGAAAACCAATCGAAGGAAGAATACACACTGTGACATTGCAGGGCCGCAGGAAGGCACACGTGGGGATAAAGATTGTATTTGTGTGTGCAAGCAATTGAACGCGTAGATGCTGACCACTTCGAAACGGCAGATGTTGGGCACAGATTTTTCGGCATCAGCCTTTGTGTACCACGGTGAGATGGAGTGGAATAGGCCGAACTAGCTGAAATCCTATTCCTGTGTGTATGCATTAAATACTCGGTAATGTGAAGCGAATGAGTGGTGAGGTGGGGGAAGATGATGATGATGCTGCAGTCTCTTCCTGCACAGCTGACATTGTTGGTTTAAATAAACTCCACTGCCGCCACTGTGAGGAGGATTTAGCTAAAGACCCAACAATACATACCTCAGGTTTATGGAAACAGTGAATCAAAGAGGCTTAGACACCCGACCAGAAATCGTGTGAATCAAACTAGCCATCATGCTGTGGACATTGGAACTGGAAGTGGCTTTTTAAAAAAATACTCGGAACGTGTTGACATACAGATTAAAGTACATGGGTGTCAGATCTTCGCCACCAAAGAGCTGGCTCCTCTCCTTCATCAGCTGTTTATTGAGTGACCTTTCATCGCCTGTGTGTGTGTGTGTGTGTGTGTGATGTCACATGTACCTGTGGAATGTAAACCTTAGGAGCGGGATGGTCTCTCACATTCCCAGCTAGGTGCTAGATAACCACGGTGGCTATTCAGTTACTGGCAGCGCTGGCTAAATCCCTGACCTCAACATTTGCGAAGGTCTCAGTGGTGGGGCCACTCTCTCCCCATCCTGGTGGTGCCTCCTCAAGGTCCACTCCACCCCCCCCCCCCCCCCCCCCCCCCCCACCCACACCCACCCACACCCCCACACACCCCCCCCCCCCCACACACACACACACACACACACACACACACACACACACACACACACACACACACACACACACACACACACACACACACACACACACACACACACACATCTGGGTGAGTTATTCTTATGAATATTCTAT
>OOFB01003097.1:14667-30305 GCA_900323305.1 Trachyrincus murrayi
CCGCCCACCCAGCTAGCGTTTAGAACCAAGATGACAGCTAGGTGAATAAGGCCCATAACAGCAACAACAGCTAACAGCAATTACATTGACAGTTAACGTTACCACAAGCTAGTGATTGGAGAAGATCTTTGCTGCCATATTGTACTTCAGCTTTGGGGAATCCGTCGGTCACACAGACCCTAAAGATGACAAGGATTTTAAAAGGTTATTTCAGGAGATTATTTTAGTCATTTGGGATTTTGTGGATTTGGTCCTGAGCATGATTTTATCATATCGAGACAGTGTTTTGTTAGCCTCGTGAGACCATCCAGATATTCACGTTTGCGTTTCACAATGAATATCAGTCTGGCCATGGCTGGGCAGCAATTGATTTACATTAACAGTATTAATGTAAAAACCCCCGCCAATCAGAATCGCTCTTGCTTTCTTTGCTCTTGCCGAATGTGGTTGGAAGTAAAGCAAACAGACTACTTAGTATTCCGTGAAAATTTCTGTTAATCTTTTAACATCGTTTTTTGGTCTATTTCAGATGAAACGGCTCCGTGCATTGTTACACTTTCCTTGGTCACCGCCATGGTTTTTGAAATTCGTATTATTTGTCTGACTGTTTTTTTTTACTATTAGTATTATTATCAGGACTATCAATGACTCTTCATCACTAGAATCGCTGACTGTGATTGACGTCATCCTAGTGCTTCATCCTATTGAGCCATTCATGTAATCCTTAGGACTACTGTGCATAGACCCAATGAGAGTGACCATGGCTCTCACTGAATGAAACTCGATATGGGTATGCCTACATTATAATGGGGGCGTGGGGGCTCATCTCAATCTGGTGTTACCTAATATGATCAGGCTAATAGTTTGGTCAGATGGCTACATGACACCCGACACCAATGTCCACCCAGTCGTCCTCATAACTGCCATTTAAAACAAGGCCTAATGGCGGTAACATGTTTAGCTTGACTAGCTACAGTATTTGTCAGTCACAACGACACTGGTTATTAGCCTGTATGTCTGAGTGGTAAGATGTAGGGTTTCAGGCATATATATTCGGTTTATTCTGCGAACAAAATAAAGATGTGTCATGAAAAATAAAGGAAAAATAACTGATTATTATTGGCGCATGGGCCAATTAAAAATGGATGGAGGTTGTTTTAGCCAGCCTGACGGCCCTAGACTAGAGAGAGGATGAAGGGCAAAATAAAGCGAGAAGTGTAGAGTAACAGATTCAAGGTGAGAAAGAGAGACAGAGCGAGATATAGTCATGATAGAGATGACTGTACTTTAGCAAAGAGACTCTTTACAATTGTTGAATACTAGCGGTTTTGGGATTTCTTTTTAGGCCGAGAGCTTCCCAGAAAGAAGTGACCTGCTGGAGCAAGGTTCAACAATACCTTGTTGAAGCTTGTGGCTAGTGGTTAGCTTCAACTAGCGTTGACATTACATTTTGTATTAAAAGGGATTGTCTGCATTTGACGCACGACTCTGTTCACCCTTTTCATTTTTATACGCATTCTTATCATAAAACAATAGGTGATGGCACTCAACCGTTGTATACAGCGTTGCGTATTATTAACGAGGAGTCGATTACTGTCACACAGCTGAAAGGACAATACCAATGATGTAGCAGTAAGAGCGATCTCAGGTGAGGGAATCCAATCAGCCACTCCAGCCGCGTTTACTTTCAGACCTCATGTCATTATGAGCAATGCTGTTGTTTTCTGGGTGATGGTCACCATATTCCAACCCTTCTGAGAGGATCCCAGGGTGATGGTGTGAGACACTTTACATAGATGAAAATCTAAATGACGTCATGAAAGTCATAGTAAAATATAAAACACATAAACAAATATGTATAGTTATAAAGTCACATTAGAACACATTCAATCATTAATAAAGTAACATTTAAAAAAAGGCATGAATGAGACGATTATGTATATAAATATATATATATGTATATTACTTATGTTCTTATTATACACATCTCTTTGGTGTGAAGACTAATTTGTGTTTTGTAACCCCTATCTCTCAGAGGTAGTTATGGAGAATCACATTTTTTTGTTGTTACATACGGCTCCATTCACACTAAACCATTGCTCCAGAGTCTACTGCTGCTGCAACTGACCTGCAGAGAGAGAGACACACACACACACACACACACACACACACACAAACACACACGCACACACACACGCACGCACACACACACACGCAGCGGAGGTGTGCCTCCACAGCTGACTCCTGAGTCCTTCTGTCCCAGGTGTCCCCTGTCTGGCTCCACAGAACTGCGTGACATCATCATTTCCCTGTTCACTCTAATGGAGGCCTGCCAGAGCTGGTGATGGGGAGGTGGAGGAGGAGGGGGAGGAGGGGGAGGAGGGGGGGGGAGGGGATGGGGGCAGGCTTGTGAATAATTTAGGTGGGCTGGTGCACTTTATAACCTGGCCAACGCAGAGAGCAACGACGTACTCCCTGAGTGCATTAGGATCATAGTCTGTATCGACTAATATAATCAATAACTTCTGTTCACCCGCTCCCCAGAGGACCCTGTGCGTGTGTGTATGTGTGTGTGTGTGTGTGTGTGTGTGTGTGTGACACAGTGTGTGTGTGTGTGTGTGTGTGTGATGATGGAGAAAACTAGTGTAAGTGAAGAAAAGCAATAACAACAACGTGTTCAGGTCAATTCTTAGAATTAGGAATTGTTGCAGGAATAAGTATTAGGAAGTGACTAAGACGTTATTGTCTTGTAAACATTGATTATCCTCTTGAAAATACAGATTGTGAAGGAAGGTCCTATACCTTGTAGAGGAAAAAGCTAATATATAATAATAAACTATTCCGACCAAAAGTACTCGGGATCTGTAAAACAGCGAAGCAGAATCCACTCAAAATGATTCTGCACTTTGCCTACATAACGATATATTCAGCAGTTTGGCAAGAGAACGAGGAGCACTTGATGCGTGCATAAATGGTTTGCTTACACATCACCTTCAAAAACACCCTCCCCATTCTGGATCATCCCTTGTGAGTGACAAGTCATGGGGTCACATCGCCGACCAATCAAGTGGCAGAGCTGAGATACACCCGCCTCCTCCTCGTCGCACACTGACAACAACGGAATGGGGGGGGGGGGTAGATTTACAATGTGTCAGCAGCACCAGCAGCCCAGTCTCTGGCCCTTCTCCCTGTCTCTACGCCCCCCGAGGAGGATGATCCTCTGAAAGCACAGATGCAGGGTGTTGTGGCCTGGCTGACTCTGCACCTTGTGGATCGGGTTACAAATATAGAGACCGGTCCTTATGATCAAAGATCATAGAGGAGGATGTGTATGGAAAGTGTTTGTCTTATGATTTCTATTCAATCTGTTTTGTTTTTTTAAATGTTGAATGTAAAACTAACATCCATGACAAAGTGATGTTTATGGTGTGTTGTGATTTGCTATTGTTGTCTTTACTGGTTTTATTGACATTATTAAGCAATTACATTAAAGATGACTTATTCCACATCTAATTCCATATCGAACCTGAATCTAGTAAGTCAGCCAGGTAAGATAAGGGTGACTTCTGTCTTGATTGCCCCTGCCTGTGACTCCATGTCATCTACTGACCAGAGAGGTAAAGGCGCATCCATCATCTGTTATAGTTTACTCAGAACCATCCCCATCTACACTTGAAGGGCACTGGAAAACTTCACAATGTCCATTTCCTCAGCCTCAACTGGAGGAACTTTGAGAAGCCCTTGACTAATGGTAGTGAAATAATCAGGGCCTAACTTATTTCACTACCATAAGTCCATACCCCTGCCCTTGTTAAAGCCTTTACATGAAGAATCATGGCATAGTCTTTGAATGGCCGCCTATGACGTTTCAATTACCGGTCCAGCTTCCAGCAGCATCTGAGAATTCAGAACCGATCCTTTTTAGACCTTGAGTTTTTCCATTCATCGTCATCCTACCGACTGAATCATTTGTCTACAAGTATGAATCTGAAATTGTTCATTTTGGATCCCCAAGAGTGTAACATCTTGGACATAATGATAAGAACAAATTGACTGCAGCTTTCCGATCACGGTGCTTGAAGTCACATGGCACGGGTACGACTGTAATGGAAATGATACTGAAAAGTCACTGGATTGACCCGTAGAAGAACTGATCAATCAAAAAGCTGCACACACACAGCTACAGCTATCACTTGTGTTCAAACACATTTTAAAATATAATAAATGAATGAAAACATGCACTGCATCAGTCACATGATAGCCTACGCAGCGTAGCGCCCTCTGCTACGGAGAGGATGGAGATTTTCCACCAACCACATTGATTTAGACTTGGAGAGAAAAGAAAAGCCTGGGCTGGTTCAATGGAGCCATGGAATGGATTGGTTTCAAATGATTGTGAACAAAAGTGATGGCTTGTCGTGAGTGGAGTAGGCCTACGACTTTCTCCATAGTGAAAGGCACGCTCTGAACTTTGGTCTAAACCTGCTGACTCTGTGGAGCTTGTGTAAACGCCAGTGAAATAAAAAAAAGTGTGCTTTCCAGACAAATCAAACTTTTTTTAAATAGTTTTTTTTAATACTTTTTTTGTGTGCTTATGACGTCAAAAAATTATGCTTATGCTTGGATTTCGGAACGTGAACTTTACGGATCAAATATGACTTGACTGATATACGTGTTGCAACAAAACCTAAGTACGTGTAAAACAAAAAAAGGGTAAAAGCACCAGATTTGAGGGCAGCTGGAAGAAGTGTCTGGTGCGGCGCGTCATACAGGAGGAGGAGTGGGGATCCGTCCTGTAAACCGATACGGCCGCCCAGGCATGACCTCAGACTTCAAGCATGAAGTCCCTCATGAGCCCCACACACACACACACATCTCTATGGAAAGATGAAGCAAAGTAGCATCTTGATTTGCGTGGATCATATTGTAGGTCTATACAAATGTGTTGTACTGAACCTTTTTTTTTTTAAATCTGATCTGTTGCCTTGACTGTTCACATCGCGATCTCAGAAGTGTTTGAGTAGAACCACATGAGGGAGCCAACTGATACAATTACAATATCAAATTATATGCAATGTGTGCCGTTCACAGCTCAGGGGAAAAAAGTGGCAGAAATCGGATTTGTGGGTCCTTTTGGCCTGTAATGTGGCCAGACTGAATTAACTGCAAGGAGTGCATTTAACACATGTCCCAAACAATAGCCCTCAAACAGTACAGTGACAGCAGCCCCCCCCCCCCGGTCTCAGGTTCTACCGGAGGAGCAGATGCAAGTCAAGCTGCCGAGTGACTGCCTACATGATCCTTATGATGGACGCTGCACCATGGCAGATGGCCTTTCAGTAAAGAGTCAGAATGTCCCCTTGGGGGGGTTTGATGAACACTGTACACCCCCCCCGGGGTTGTGGATTATAGTGGAAACAGTTGACGATCCTGGTAGATGTAATCAGCTGTAATTGCGGTTGTGCCTTTAGTGTGGGGTCAGCTGCCTATACATGTTATACTGTGGTAGAACATACTCAAGTACTAGAACCAGGGTTTCTGCAGGGAACGTTAAATGAAATGTTATACTTCAAATTAATTCCCGATTAAAAGGTCTTAAACACAATAGTTAGTGAAGTGTTCGACAAAGGCCATGTTCAGAGACAGGGAAACCAAAGAGCCCAGAGCAAATGTTTTACTTAATTCGTTTATACAGCCATTTGTCCATTACTAAAACACCTTATACATTAGGGATGTAGTACACATTTCCTGCTTTTATTGCATTCTCCGCTATAATTTAGTGATAGACAATATATAAAAGGCCATATATTACATAATTTAAATTATATACAAAACAATTGGCCACCCCAAAAAAAAATAAAAAAACCACACTAGCATAATACACATGTTGGTGGCATTAACTGCCAACTTACAAGTAATGTCAGTAGTTCAATATAAGCTCGTTTATTAAACTTCGTATAAATGATCATTGAGCGATCTCTTGTGGTCAGGAGTGAAAATGCAAGGCAAAGATTGTCAAGTAGAGTTTACTTTGAATAAAAACGTTACATGTCATTAAAATTCACACAAGTAAATACTAAACTTGTTTTATTTTAAAAAAAAAAAAGAAAAAAAAAAGTTTAGCAAGTCATAAAATGATTCAAGTCAAGAATCAGCTTCAGTTAAAAAAGCCATTTAAGTTATCTGTACAACTACTTAAAAAAAAAAAATATATATCACTGAGTAGCCAAGCCTGTGATCAATGATGACTTCAGCTGTGCAATGGTAGAAATCTTCATCATCTTGACAGATGCATATTTGTTCTTAACAGCCTGAAAAGCAAAGTAAAGTCATTATACCACCAAGAAATTCTGACAAATGCAGCAAAAATCTAGGGTTGGGTGCCATCTTACCACGTTCTTTGTCTGACCCTCGTTCACTTTGACAACATTCTTGGCAATGAGCTGGATCACAGGAAGGAGTTCCTCCGATGTGTAGTTCATGTAGTGTGCAAGTGTTGTATCCTGGAGGAAGATTAAACCAAGGATATCATAGGAGTAACATTGACAAAAGCCATAAATGGGAAACTGTTCTGATGACAGAAAGTCCCAGACACTTCAAATGAAGTATTGGATGACTGGATGCCAAACACACCATTGAGGTTTTCCCTTGGATGCTCGAGACAATGCAACACAATAGATCACAGGGCTCTAGCAACTCACAGCTATTTGCCTCACTTTACTAGCTTAAGACTCTGCTAGCACTCAGGATACCGCTGCGCATCAGTAGCATCTTACCCAGTCGCCGCATTTGAAGACGTCGAGCGAGAGCGACAGGGCAGCGCTGGCCACCTTTGAGGGGGGAATGTGGACCATGTCGTAGTCCACCATGCAGAGCTCCAGGAAGTACTTTGCCAGGGCGTGTTGCTCTGCTGCCACCTGCAAGAGGTAAACACAAGCTTACCAAGCAACATCTGTCAGAAAGCTGCGAGTGGGGAGGGAGGGTGTGCACACAACTGACCTCTGCGACCTTTGAGGCACGGCGGAGGAACTGAATGGGCTGAGGTCGCCCCAGGCTGAAGTCGAGCACCCTGAGGACGGTCATCTCCATCTCCCGGATCTGGGCGGTGGTGTAGGTGTGGTCCGTGACATAGGCGAAGTCGTAGATCTCTGGCGGGTACATCTCCTCGTATTTGGCCGCGATGAACATTGCCGTCACGCCGACCAACTGGAGACGCTTCTTGGGAACTGGATGGTCCTGTGGAGAGAGAGCTTACATTTACACTTGAAACAAGATAGCGGGTTCGGACAAACAAAATGGCCGGTTTGCGATCAAAACCAAGCGCCACATTGGGTTTCTATCGCCACCACGTGCTAGTCAAACTTAACCCAAGTCGCCCAATATTCCACTGCCTGGAAATGAGCAACCATACCATGTGAATGAAATATATACATATATCAGTACAATATGGCTTACTGCGTCTCACTCAGTTCATGTCAAGATTAACCAGTTTAAACTAAGACTTGCTGAGATTATTTGGATTTGTATGACCAAGCAGGGACTACAAGGATACAGATGGTCCTGTCATGGTTACATGAAGAGCCCACATATCACTGACTACTAATACTGCCATTTTTTTTTATATGTATAGTAATTTAAAAAAAGTTATACCTGAAGAAAGCGGTCAATTATGGCCACAGTGATGAACAGAGTTTCCTGGAGGAGCCGGAACTTGACGGACACTTGTACAAGCCAATCAACGAGGACGGCACGCATGTTTCCAGTCACTTCCTGTCCGTGCAAATATTTAGGCTTTACAGCCTGATCAACCTGGGGAGGGAGGGTGGTGTTTAAAACACACCATTTTGAAATATGTGGATAAGACACAGCAGGCCAACACAGGAAATTCCCTCAAACCCTACCTCAAGTTGTTGAAGGTACTTGTAGATTTCCATTACATATTCACTACAGAGCATGGGGTTGTTGTAGTCATCTGCATCCACATCTTTGACATCAAGGAGAACATCTGAGAAGGCTTCGCAGAGGTCTGCCGGGGCACAGCCAGAGATCTCCATTGGAGAAGGAGATGGGGGCTCTGGTACTTCCTACCAGATTAAATTAATTAGTTTTGTTGGCACACACATAAGAGTGGGAACATAGTGTCCAAGTTAGATTTGATTGCCCCCTCACCTCAGGCTGATCGTTAACAGGCTGGATTTTCTCAGGGAGCACGGGGGCCTTCTTAATTTTAGGCTGGGTGATTTTAGTCTCCACCTTTTTTGTAGCCTTTGTAGGTTGCTGCAAATTAATTATAAGGTTAACCATTGTTGGAGATTATTTGCATTGCATTTGAGGCGCGGCCTTCAAGTCCCATCTCACCCTTTGCGGTCCCTGCACGGAGACTGCAACATTTCCAATTTCACCCAATGCCGCCCTTGGTCGTAGTGTAGGTTTTGTAGTTTGGAGGACCTTGCCAACAACGGCATTCTCAGAAGCAACACGGTTCTGCAAAACAAATTCAGATTCAAGTAAACATGAGCGAGATGGAGGATCAGAACACTGAACGCAACACGGGGACTGAGTCATAATACAATGCTGAGCACGTTAGAATGTATACTTCAAAAGGTTCAATAATAAGGCAAGCCGCAGCGAAATAGAACAAGCACTCAAATAGGGCTTACCCTGGTCACGCGGAAAGCCATTTCTTTAAACTATTGGTTCGATATGTTGGTTCGATATGTTGGTTCGATATGTTGGTTCGTGAAGTCAAAGAGAACTCTGGACTGCTGCACAATAGCTATGGTTGTATCGCCTCGGTTTAAATGCTCGCTGGCTCAAATCTGATTCGCTTACGATCCAAAGCTTCTGACGCCTGATTGGACAGAGCCCACGCGCATTGAATTGCGTTCCTACGACAACCACGGATGAGGAAACAGAATCCTGCTGTGCATACGTCACTTCCCTTTGAAGTCTTTAAACGTTTATGTTTTCAGAAGTAAATCTAAAGAAAAGTATAGAAAAAAGCGATTGCTTTCGCAATCAATATGTTAGCTAATATATCACTACTTTGAAGAGGTATGAAAATAATGCGTCAATTTAAAATAGTATATGTCAATTATGATTAAAGGTCAACATTTGTAGAACACAAACTAAATCGTGAATTCAACCGTATGATTATAATTTAATGTAAATATCAATCTGGTAAAAATATAAAAATAAAAAGTACGAGCGGCAAGGGAATTAATGGTAACATTTGATATAATTTGACATAATTAACACTGCGCCACAATACACGTTTTGTGGACACAATACTTTTTTTTATTGTATTGTTTGTTTGTTTGTTTTTACACAAAACACCAATTCACTATAACATCTGGGACATGGAATCGTTCATATTTGCTGAAAATGTTCATGGTCTGTGATCATGGTCTTATAATGGCTCCCTGTAGCAGCATACCGTTCACACCCTCGTGGTCACCTCGTTCTCATCTCACCCTCGTGGGGAAGAATGGATCTCCAGCCACCTCTGAGGATTCAACATGTGTTCTACATGTGACATGTCCTTGTAGTGCTGTACAGGAGCATAATGCAGTTTGAATTACTGCATGCACATCCATATACAATATCTTATTTAAGGATGTTTAGCTTCTTTAAGGCTATATGAGATCACTTTATAAATGTTAATTGAATCGGTTGCATCTACCCAACAACAACCACTACTGCTATTAACACTACCATTACTACTGGTACGTAATACTACGCCAGAACGTATTTTATAAATGCTACGTGTGCTCAAAAGAAGGAGTGTTTTTTTTAAGTCAGATCAAAGTATACATTTGCTCATTTCATAATATTGCCATCACCTAACAATGACAACGAAAGATAATAGCATATTCTGTCACTGTTATGAAAATATTTTATAGGAAGGGTATTATAGAAAGCATCACAAATGTTTTCATACACAAGCTGATCCTGCCTCAGAGCAAGTAATATATTTCCAGTTAAAAATGTCCATCTTGATGATGGCCTGTTGTCACTTGGGCCTAAGGACGTAGTGATCTAAATGCTAATTGCATCATCAGCAGTAACAGCAACAGCGCTAAGAGTAGTACTGCGTCTTCACCGGCATATGTCTTCCTTACTTAAAAATGTAGCACACACATAAGAAAGATTTTCGCATCACAATCACAAAAATGTGATTGAATGTGTTGATATTACCATGTTGTAAACAATCCTGCCCAAACCCCGTGTCCTCCAATCAGAGCGCGGGTCCTTGCGTGACGTCAGTCGCCGTTAGCCTTAAATCAAAGGTGTGTTCGGCCGCAGCCACACGAGCGCAGCACGACGCGGAGCCGCCTAGTTGGTAAGTACGCTTACTATATATATACACAATATACACAATATATACACAATATACACATTATCTCTCCTCTCCCCCGACGGTCATAAGTCGAACTAAATAAGACGTACGCGGACCCAATGAATGTAGTTAAGTTCAAACTGGGTTTTGCCATCAAAGTTGACCCAAAAGCTAAAAAACAACAACAAATAAACCCGTCATAAGTAGACAGGAGCTCGTTTCTACTACGATCTGTCTCCAACATCAGGAGGGTTTACGTGGATCGTTTCTCAGTTAACTGCAAGTTTTACAACCCGTGTAACTTCTGCAACAATGGGTTGCTAGCACCGAAGGAAATGTCTCTTTTTTATTAGCAAGTGTGAAATAAACACGAACTACAGGCGATTGTTGGAACAGTTGGTCAGTTGGTGGGCTTATCGGCCTCCAGAAGAGAGGAAGGTGGTGTTATTTAAGTGCTGATCGTGGTGTAGTTACACGTGTCTCTGGGGTCATTGTGTTAGCTGCTGTCTGACTCCATCAGGCTGCTCTCAGCTAGTCCTCCGGGTTAGCCCCTCCACCAGCTCCACCAGCTCCACACGCTGTCCGTGCTCGGCCACGATCAGTGTTGTTGTTGTTTCCCCCCCCCCCCCCCTGTGTTGACATAACGATAACTAACAACAACAAAACAAAGCACAGCAGACAAAGCGACTTGGTGTGTAGACGGGGCTGTGATGTAGCCGGACGGGGCTATACGGCTAGCTGCTAAAAATGCTAACTCATCATGCCCCCAGAGTAACCTGTGATCCGCTAACGTCGTGTCTCTCAAATGTGTTTTTTACTCCTAAAACACCCTTTTGCGGGGGGGGGGGGGGTGGGTGTGTTGTTGTTGTTGTTGTTTTCCTGTGATTGTGACAGGGGAAAGGTAAACGCGATGCCTTGTTCTTTGTTGACTAGCTAGCATGACTCAGAGGATCCACAGGACAACGTCAACACAGCACGGCTGCGTGCAGGAAGTGTCTTGAGGGTCCATCATCATCATCATCATTCTACTTTGGCATCGTTAGTATCGATCTCCCCGAGATGGGAAGCATGTACCATGGCTATGCACGTTTAATACGA
Source organism: Trachyrincus murrayi (assembly GCA_900323305.1). NCBI lineage: Eukaryota > Metazoa > Chordata > Actinopteri > Gadiformes > Macrouridae > Trachyrincus > Trachyrincus murrayi. The sequence continues at coordinate 26,105 of OOFB01003097.1, forward strand.
TGCCAGAATAAAAACAAAGATCGATAAATATAGTTTATACACAGGCGTCCCCGTTGGCTCTGTACTATTCCTGTGCTGGACATCGAACCCTGTCGGGATTTGCTTAAAATAGCAGCATGCTGTGCAGTTTGAGAGCTAGTCGGGTTGTGTGTGTGTGTGTGTGTGTGTGTGTGTGTGTGTGTGTGTGTGTGTGTGTGTGTGTGTGTGTGTGTGTGTGTGTGTGTGTGTGTGTGTGTGTGTGTGTGTGTGTGTGTGTGTGTGTGTGTGTGTTCCGATCACCATTGCAGTCTTGTGACAGTGGGCTGCTGAGACACATGTGAGCTTAGGGGTTGTGGAGACCAGCCGTGTACACGTGAGACGGCTGCTGTAAGGAGGAAGTGGACACGTACTTTTATATCAATCAATGTGTTCCCCCCCCCCCAACCCATTTCTTGGACCTTTTTCCTTTTTAGGGCTGCAACGATTAATCGACAGAAAATTAATTGAATGTGATTTTGATAAACTATTAATTGTTTAATTGTGATGGCATTTGCTATTTATGACATTTTATAGACTTAAATGATTAATTGTTAGATTAATCGAATATGAACATAATCGTTAGTTGAATAAAATACATTCACACTCAGTGTTTACTGTCTTCCAACTATTTCACTAGGGGACGTTTAGTTTCAAATACGTGTTTGAAACTGTTTTGAAAACCCAGTGTGCACAAAAAGAACAATGTAAAGGTGTTACTGCGTGATCTCATTACGGGGCTTTTATTTTGTCACACCTGTAATCTTGCATCCCCAAAATTGATTTTCACTTTTGTTTGTCTACAGGTCAGCTCACTCGGCACCAGGCACCACTATGGCCCAGGAGACCAATCAGAGTCCAATTCCTATGCTCTGTGCCACAGGTTGTGGTTTCTATGGCAACCCCAGGACCAATGGCATGTGCTCCGTCTGCCACAAGGAGCACTTGTCCAGACAGAACAATGGAGGCATGAGTTCCCTGGGTGCAATGGGTAGGACACTTTAATTCTTACGCTATTAGTTACTTAAGTTACTTAAAGGTGCTGTAGGTAAGATTTAAGAGCTATTATTTGAGTGTAATTTGATATAAATGGCATAGCCACTTGTAGCTATTAGTGCAGTGTTTCCCAAAGTGTGGGGCGCAGGGAAATGGCCTGGAAGGGAGAATTTAATATATTGTAGTGAGGGCCAAAGCTCAATCGCAGACTGTATGAAAACAAAGCCCAAGCAGAAGAACACAAGAGCTGTAAACAAACACATGAACTCATGATACAATTTAAATGACTGCCCGCGCGTGTGCACCCAAGTCTCAATGCAAGTCTTTATAGCCGCCGTGCATTAACTAGGGATGTGAACGATTCACTTTTTTCATGGTCAAATTATCGTTTGGTGGTATGAGCGATTGAATCGATTATTCGGACTTGCCAACAGGGCCAGAATTGAACACCTTGCAGGTGCCGAATGCCCTAGAAATGTTCCTATTGGCGGCGCAAAATTGTTGCGGCTGTAAACTTCTACTTCAAACTTCTACCCTACACATTGGAGGTGCCAAACAGCCAACAATCGTTCTGTTATATTGTTGCTGCAGCCAATATTATCCATCAATTGGCCTCACATTTTCGTAATCTGAAAAGGTGGAAGCATCTCGTTGGATCTCCAACTGCCAGAGGGCATGTCATGTCTTCCCCTCGTCTCCCTCGCGCATTCAATTACTTTTAATTTGTTGCCGCCAGTTTTGAGTGGTTTCGTTAAGCCCAAAGCGTATATTTCCTTTACTCTATTAATAGAGCACATGTAGACTCTCCGTCGTATTTAGCACTCTACGTTCACCACTCACCCATATGACTGCGTTTGTTGCTTGCTATAATCCAAAGTAGTCCGGGCGGTGAAACAGATAAATATTACTTTTAAGACATTTGACTGCAAAACACCGGATATTTTCAACGTCCCGCTTTGTCGAATGTGTGCAGGAGCCGTAGTATACGCTCTTCTTAGTCTTTTTCAAGTCTTTTAAGTTTACTCTACATCAGAGTATCGTTCTCGTAGTTATCGTAAAGGTGATGAGGTAGATGTAATTGACAGAATTAGCTAAATCTGACCGATGAGAATGTGTCTAACTGAATAATAGAGGCGAGAGAAATGTAGAAAGAAGCTCAGAAGTTTGGAGAATCCATGTTGACTGTCAATCACAAGTGTGTGTGAATGCAACACTCAATGGTGGTGAAAGGAGCAGGGAGGGAGTGGATGTTTTTTTTGGGTCGTTTAAAACATTGCTCTTTTCTGCTCTCTCGTTAACAACTGTCGAATCTTATCGACAGCAGCTTTAAGTAACAAACGGACTTAAGCTAGCATTGGCTGTGACTTGCCTTATTTCTTGTGACGTGTTCCTGGGTCTTCCTCAGGTGGCGGTGTTGGGTCTGCGGCGGAGGCTTCCTCCATGAGGAGGCTGGAGGCCACTCTAAACGCCGTGGCGGCGGCAGAGGCTGCGGCCGCCGCCGAGGACGCCGCTGCAGAGGCAGCAGCGGCTACTGCGGAGGCTGTAGCCACCGAAGTTCTCAGGTGTGTGTGTACAATATATTAATTTCCAACAGAATGAAATAAGGTTTCCTCAAAATACTGCCACTATTGCGGCAGTGTGTTGTCAATAATGTGCCTATGTCTTTTAAATATTTAATGTTGCTCCAGGAACCAGTTCCAGAAAGCTAGGGTTCCCAGTTGGCTGGATGTTTAATTAGAGCAGAAACCTGCTAGGTTACAGGCTGTGTTTGGGTTAACCCCACCCTCACCTGCAGCACTTCTATCATATGCCGTTGGTTTAAATTCTTGCCATGAACATGTTTATCAGTTTATGTTTTGGCAGTGTTACGACCAGGCTCAAGTGATTGCAACAAAGACGGGGGTCCACACATGATTTAAAGGAAGATATTTATGAGAAGTGAGATAAGAATAATATGAGAATATAACGTAATGTAATCAGTGGTGGAGTGCAGCGTATGGCTGAGTGGAGCGTGTGCCGTGGGGATGTTGTACGGTATAAACACAACATGCAACTAAACATCTAACTCTAATTAGAGGAGTGTCTATGTTCGGCCGCTCGACTTCACGCTCGGCGGGTGTATTGCTCACGGCCCAAGGAAGTGCAGTGTCGAGTGAAGTTCCAGTTGTGGAAGTTGACTTTACACCGTGTTGAATTTTGGGTAGTGTCGAGTGTTTCATATGAATAAACTTTGAATAAACAAGCGAACGGACACGCACTTCGAACCCGGCATGCGATGAGTACGCGTTCAGAATGGGCACACGCTCCGACCGGCCACGCCCCCAACAGGCACATGCCCTAGTAAGACTAAGGAACCAAACCAAAAGGAACCAGACCAAAAGCCAACCTGCCTGTGTGAGAAGAGAGGGTGGCCGATGTGGTACACCGTATGAAGCCTGCAGGCCCAACCTGCACAGGTGCACCACATCAGCTGACGACCCTCTCGGCTCCGCCCACCGGCTCCCTGCACAGATAGGCAAACAGGAGAACCAGCAGACAGACAGACAGACAGACAGACAGACAGACAGACAGACAGACAGACAGACAGACAGACAGACAGACAGACAGGGTCATCAGAGCAGGTACATCATGCTGATGGTCGCAGGTGGGAAGTCGGGGAATGGTACCCGGAACTCCGAGTTAACACCATTTTATTTGAGTAGGAAGTCAGAATGTCCGACCTGAGTTATAATCGAACGCAGCATTACACAGCGTGCTTCTTGGAACATGTCAGTAAAAATAAAAAAGAAGCCAATTGTTAAGACCATTTGTGCAGTGGCTACCAGGCACTTTTGCAGCGCATTTCTCAGTGCCAGAGAGATTTTGTTTGTAACTTTTGGGACAGGAGGACATTGTAGCACTTTCAAATGAATGCCTTTAAGAGTTGGAGCTGTGCTCAATTCCCCTTGTGGAACCGAAACTGGTTCTTGGCTTTTCAGATGACATCATTTTTTGTTATAAACAGGCATACAAATAACATTCCCCACATACAAATAACATTCCCCACATATAAATAACATTCCCCACATACAAATAACATTCCCCACATATAAATAACATTCCCCACATACAAATAGTACACATGTAGTAGTTTCACTGAATATAACAATATTGGCATTTAAGTGAATAAAATACTATGATTGTTAAAGCA
>OOFB01003097.1:37535-68728 GCA_900323305.1 Trachyrincus murrayi
TGTGTGTGTGTGTGTTATGTTGTGTTGTTGGCATTTGTGTTGCTGAAGGAACACATTTTGTGGGTGGGAAGAGAATGAACATAATCCCAAATGTATGAAAACATGTTAATAGAGGAATTTTACAACACACCCGTATGCCAGTAAAGTAAACTGTCATGTTGTCATAGAATGTGTATGAGAGTCTGTGAGAGACAGAGAATAGCAAGGAAAGACTTTTCTGTGCACCAGTACGTCTATATAAGGAATATAGTATCTGTCTGTGCATGTGTGTGTGCTTATATTTGTATGCATGTGTGTGCATGTGTGTGTGTGTGTGTGTGTGTGTGTGTGTGTGTGTGTGTGTGTGTGTGTGTGTGTGTGTGTGTGTGTATGTGTCTGTCCATCTGTGTGTGTGTGTGTGTATGTGTGTGTGTGTGTGTGTATGTGTGTGTGCTCGCCTGTCTGTGTGTGTGTGTGTGTGTGTGTGTGTGTGTATGTGTGTATGTGTGTGTGTGTGTGTGTGTGTGTGTGCCTGCACCTGTCCATCTGTATGTGTGTGTGTGTGTGTGTGTGTGTGTATGTGTGTATGTGTGTGTGTGTGTGTGTGTGTGTGTGTGCCTGCACCTGTCCATCTGTATGTGTGTGTATGTGTGTGTGTGTGTGTGTGTGTGTGTGTGTGTGCTCTGTCTGTACACAGAGGACGCTGCCCCAAAGAGAGCAAACAAGAGACAAGGAGGAAGAGGGGGAGCAAGAGGGGGAGCAAGAGGGGGCAGAGGGCGCGGCAAGAAGGCGGCCAGCGAGGATGAAGATGAGGGCGACGAAGATGAGGAGGAGGAGGCGGCGCCCCGGGGTCGCAGGGGCGCAAACAAAAAAAAACCCTCAAAGGCCCGCAAGGGAAAAGGTGGTGATGATGATGATGATGATGATGACGACGAAGACGACGATGATGACAAGAAGAAGGGCCCCAAGAAGCGCGGAGCGGCGGCCAGAGGAGGAAGAGGAGGGCGAGGAGGAAGAGGGAAAGGGGGGAGAGGAGGGAGAGGGGGGAAGGGAGGGAAGGGAGGGAAAGGAGGGAAGGGGGGGAAAGGCCAGGAGAGTGACGACGAAGACAGCGAGGAAGAGGAGGAGGACGCCAAGGGAGGCAAAGGCAAGAAGAAAGGCGGAAAGAGACAAAAAGGCGAAGACGACGACGAGGAGGACGGCCGCAAGGGCAAGAAAGGGAAGGGAAAGGATAAAGACGACGACAAGAAGAAGAAGAAGAATAAGAAAGGCGGTAGCAGGTACCAGATGCAGAATGACCGCTAACACTTACAGTCACGGCGTCCTTGTTACGGTGTAACTACACACGGCGTCCTTGTTACGGTGTAACTACACACAGTGTCCTTGTTACGGTGTAACTACACACGGTGTCCTTGTTACGGTGTAACTACACGTGCAATAAGCGGCGCAACAACCTGTAACAGCACATACTCAATGTGTAATATGTGTTATGTGTCACTTAATGTGTTACGGAGCGGCATAATACCCTAAAACCCAACCCATAACCCCGCTAACCCGTGTGGTTGTTACACAGTACTCAGTTGTGTAAGTACACCGCAACCGGACACTGTCACGTACAGCGTCATCGAATGACCTCAACATGATCAGGGTCTAGCCGTCGCATATGCAGTGGAGAACATAGAGAATGCTGCTGCTGCGGTTACTGTGTGCCGTAGACACAGTAGAATAATGTCCTGGGGGGTTTAGGTTTACAGCAGCGTCTGTAAACCTAACACCCCCCCCCCAACCACTCCCCCAGCTCATCCGACTCCAACTCCAAATCGGGTGAGGACGACGACTCCCTGTCAGATGGGGAGATGGCCAAGCTGATGGAGGAGGTGGAAGAGAAGAAGAAACTGATCGCCACCATCAGGAGCAAGCCCTGGAGGATGAAGAGGAGACTCACACACCTCAAGTAGTCTTGTCACTATCTGTGTGTCTTGAAGGGGAACCCTCCATTATTATTGTTTTAAACGCGGCCTGCAACATCAACTCCGTTTCCGCAAAAGCTTAGCGGAGAAGTTGGATCATTTACATCATTTTTTCCAAATTGGACCAACGGTGAACACAAAATCTGTTGACGTTGCAGACCGCGATTTTGTCACAGCACGCATGTATGAAGCAGTACTTCATTATTATATTAGAACAGAGCGAGCGTGACAGGGGCCACACTTCTTGAGGCCTGTGTGTTCAAAGAGCCGCATGGATGTCACGTGTCTCATTTCAACATGTAGCCATTGCTATAGAGCCGAATGCATGAGAACCATGAGACTCAATCAAAACTTGAATCGAAAACAAAGTGGGGCGAGGAAAAAATGTCTGAAAGCAGCTTTAAATGTTAAACAGTCGCGTGTGCCACATATCACTGAGCCCTCCTGTCTCTCTTTCCAGGGAATCTCAACAGTTTGTGGATAAGTTTGAAGGCGCTTTAGGCAAAGGAAAAGGCAAGAAGTGGTATGCTTACAAAGTGATGATGAAAAAGGTTAGACGAACAGCTTTTATACTTCCTGTTGCTTTTTGCTCTAGGGTTTATGTGCTTAATGACTTAATTGTGCTTTTATGCTAATGCCAGAAATGGATCAAGTTCGAAAGAGATTTCGAGAACTTCAGAACAGCATGTATACCATGGGAAGGAAAGATTAAAGAGGTGGAAAGTAAGGAAAGCACATATTCTCAACGCTACCCTCTAGTGGACGTATGCGGTAACTCACAGCGACGGTGCGTTCTCTCAGGTCATTTTGGGTCGTCCGTGGCCTCCTACTTCATCTTCCTGCGATGGATGTACGGCATGAACCTTGTGCTGTTTGGCTTCACCTTTGGATTGGTGGTTATCCCAGAGGTAAGCCTTTGAAAACAACACATGTGAATAGACGTAAACAGCATTGATTCCGGTAATCAATGCTTATGATGTGTTATGATGTGTTTGTATCCAACACCCAGGTTCTGATGGGCCTTCCGTATGGGTCTATTCCCAGGAAGACGGTTCCCAGGGAAGACCAGCACTCTGCCCAGGACTACTCTGTTCTCATGGACTTCAACGTAGATCAAACATCAAATCCATGCACTTCACTTCAATGAACCTTTAAACCTGCACTATATCACTTATCACAATTTACTCCATTAAAAAAATATCTGAACTAGAAAGTTTCTCAAGAATAAAATCCGCCCATCCACGAGTCAATCCATCCAGGGAATTTCTATCTATAAATGGTTTTATTCTGGTCCACTTTTGCCTCCCCTCCCACCACGGGAAAATTGTCTGAAAATGATACAGCTATAACTGTAGCTACAACTCAAGCCACTAGAGGTTGCTGATGGGAAAACGTACATAGTGCAGGTTTAAAGTGGTAACTCGGGTTTGCTGCCGGAGAAACCCATTCCCAGATCTCTTCATCTGTCTGACGTTGTCTCTTACTGTCCCAGGGATATTGCAAGTATTCCGTGCTTTTCTATGGATATTACAACGACCAGAGGACTATTGGATTGCTCAAGTTCCGGCTGCCCCTATCTTACCTCCTGGTTGGCATCGGCACCTTCGGCTACAGCCTGATGGTCGTGATTCGAACGTGAGTTCGAGAATGACAACTATATAAGTATTTTTATGACCGTTAGCTATAGAGGTAGGTAGGAATAGATAGACAGCACCTCACTAATGTATGGTTTAACATCCTATTCATATATATATATAGAATCATGTTACACCAGATATAGTTATTCATATTGTCTGCCGGTGGTGTATGTTTTGTGTTTTTAGGATGGCTAATAATTCAGATGTAGGGGGTGGAGATGGGGAGGACGGGGAGTTCACCTTTGCCTGGAAGATGTTCACCAGCTGGGATTACCTCATCGGCAATGCGGAGACAGCCGACAACAAGTACGCCTCCATCACCACCAGTTTCAAGGTAACCGTGGGAACCTCATCAGTACCACGTCATCTGCCGGTACCCACACAATGAATACATAAATAAATACAATGAAACGGGATGAAATGACCCACGTTTACTGTTGCATTGACCTTTAGTCATTTAGCAGATGCTTTTATCCAAAGCGACTTACAAGTGAGGCTGAGAACAATGACAACATCCAATCAAAATTGAGAGTAGCTACAAAAGAAAGAGTCATAGTGCCTACCTTAGTTGGACAGAGTGCAGAGGAGCCATAGGAATCAGAAATGCAATGTGAGTCAGAGTTCTTTTTCGTGGTACATCTCAGTAAAGTGCGCTCTAGACTACTAAATCATAAAAAGTGCACGAGTCAGCTTGTGAGATGTTCTCGGAAGAGGTGGGTCTCCCGGTGTGTCTATCATGGATCCAGAAATCCATCCTCCCCACCTCTTAATTGTATTATGGTGGAAATTCGTAATTGGTTTGACGTTGTTCTCCCAGAAGTGCTGTTTGGTTTTGTCTCATTTCCATGGCCATGTTCTCTTATTCTCAGCAAGTCACTTTTACAGTACTAAACGTTAATAACATCACGCTGCCAAAAACAGACAAAAAATACACAAAACACAACAAACAAAAACGGTTAAAGAACAAAAATCAACCACAAATCAATGTCCAAAAGCACGTAGAGCAAACGCACCTGTTTTTGGACAAACACCAGGAGTCCATCGTGGACGAGAAGGAGAACCAGAAGGACGAGAACATCCATCTGAGGAGGTTTCTGAGGGTGCTCGCCAACATGATGATCTTATGCAGCCTGGGGGGAAGTGGGTACCTCATCTACTTTGTGGTGAAGAGATCTCAGGAGTTTGCCTCCAGGGACGACCTTAGCTGGTATGAGAAGAACGAGGTAATTGTTTTTTGTTGTTTCTGTTTTTTTTTTTGCAAGGTGCAATCATTCTTATTCTCATGTGTTATATTAACAATGGATTTATTTTTTCATTTAACAAGGTGCAATCATTTTTATTGTTGTGTTAAATCTGCACTATGTAACTTTTGCTGCTACTACGTAAAAAAATATCAGAACTAGAAAGTGTCTCAAGAATAAAACGCGTCCATCCACAAGTCAATCCATCCGGGGAATTTTTCTCTACAAATCGTTTTATTCTGGTCCACTTCTCAAGGTTTCTTCCTTGAGATTTAGGGGAGTTTTTCCTAGTCCCTTTAGAGGGCTTAGGGTTAGGGAGGTGTCATATACTGTGGCCTGTGAAGCCCTTCGAGACTCTCAACTGTGATTACTACAAGTAACATTTACTCGACTTCATTGAACATGACTGAATATGACAGGGAATGGCCCAGCATCCAGGTGTCGACCAGCTGGTCTTCAGCAGGAAGGCGTTTCTCAAGGTGTTTCACAAGGTGTTTATTTCCCCATCCAGCTGGAGATCATCATGTCTCTCTTGGGCCTGGTGTGTCCTCCTCTGTTTGAGACCATAGCTGAGCTGGAGGACTACCATCCCCGTATCGCCCTCAAGTGGCAGCTGGGGAGGATCTTCGCCCTGTTCCTGGGAAACCTGTACACCTTTCTGTTTGCCCTTTTCGATGAGGTCAACACCAAGGTATGTCGGTTAATAATAGTAGTAGAGTCGTCTGTCTTTTCTTCTGTAGTATTGTTTTTGTACACGGGGTGGGAAATACTAGAGGACTTTTTTTATGCTGTACATAAGTACAATTTTAAGAAGTAAGTTTAGTTGACTTTATACTGTTACTGTTATGTAATGGAAACAATGTCATACATGGCTAGGCATTAGCAGCATACCGACCATACTAAAGTATAAACAACCTGGAATACCTTTTGAAATGCCCACCACTAGATCATGGGTCATATATACTGTATGTATACAGTATATATATATATTGATCTGTAGGCTAAAGTACTTTTGTATTTTATATTTAAAATGTTATATTTTCCAAGTCGACATTGTTATTTTCTGTTTGTTTAATTTTTCAACTGCTTTGGCATTGTACGTGTTTATTTTCCAAAGCCAATAAAGCTCTTGTGAATTGAATGTGTGTTGTCAGTTAGAAGCGGAAGACTCCATAAAGAACGCCTCTCTCTGGGCCCTGAAGGAGTACTACGCCAACTTCACACTCGACCCCAACGACACCGACGCCACGCCCCCACCCATGGACCCCTCTGATATCATCAGAGGACCCTGCTGGGAGACCGGCGTGGGCATAGTAAAGACATATGACATATATCTATCTGCATATATCTATCTATCTATCTATCTATCTATCATATATCTATCATATGTCTATCATATATCTATCTGTCTATCTATCTTATATCTATCTTATATCTATCTATCTATCTATAATATATCTATCATATGTCTATCATATATCTATCTGTCTATCATATATCTATCTATCTGTCATATATCTATCTATCTATCTATCTATCTATCTATCTTATATCTATTTATCTATCTATCTATCTATCTATCTATCTATCTATCTAGTATCTATCGATCTATCTATCTATCTTATATCTATTTATCTATCTATCTATCTTATATATATATATATATATATGTATATATCGTTCAATCTGTCTGTCTGTCTGTCCCTCCTCCATGCTCCTCTGTGACGCAGGAGTTTGTGAAGCTGACGGTGTCAGACATCCAGGTCACCTACCTGACCATCCTGATCGGAGACTTCCTCAGAGCCGTCATCGTCCGTTTCCTCAACTACTGCTGGTGCTGGGACCTGGAGGCTGGATTCGTGAGTCCATGCTAGAGCTCGTCTGAAGAGACGCCATGGCACACTAGCAGCCTCTCTGGCCAGAGTAGAACACTTCACACTTTGCAATTTTTGCATAATCTCGTAATGTAATGCTACCCCTAATGGTACTTCAGCAATCAAGAGATGATCTAATGTAGAGTATAAAATGTTGTAAAATGACTAGCAAGACAAGTGCAATCAAACTGGTATCAAACATACAGGTAATATCCGTGTTCATATGTCTCAATCTATCCTCACATAATTAAAGAATGCTACAAAATGAATGAATGAATTAAAAAGTATTAAATCAAATCTCTACAAGCGAGGGCCACTATAGACTTTCAATGATCAAACATGCCCTGGTCTGCATTTACGAAGTCACGCGGGGATGGAGAGCCAACCAAACTGTCTGATGTGTCCGTGTGTGCTCTGATCTTTACAGCCCTCCTATGGGGAGTTTGACATCAGTGGCAATGTGCTGGGCTTGGTCTTCAACCAAGGCATGATTTGGTAGGAACCATTCGTTCATTCATTCATTCTTTTCACCGTGATTAAAGGAAACTTCCAGAGCGGTTTGAAAGAAGGATTTAACACTGTGAACTTTGTGTTGTGGATGTTCACTTATTTCACTCGATGTGGATTAGAAATGGGACTGTATGGCGCATGAATCCTGTTTGCTATATTTGAATGTTTGTTACATCCAATCACTGTCCTGTTCATCTTCACTGTCCTGTCCATCTTCACTGTCCTGGCCATCTTCACTGTCCTGTCCAGCTTCACTGTCCTGTCCCTCTTCACTGTCCTGTCCATCTTCACTGTCCTGTCCAGCTTCACTGTCCTGTCCCTCTTCACTGTCCTGGCCATCTTCACTTCACAAACAATATGAAACGTTTGACTAAAGTCTCCCCCAAACTAATAAAAAGAGGTAATGCATGTGATGTGTGTGTGTGTGTGTGTGTGTGTGTGTGTGTGTGTGTGTGTGTGTGTGTGTGTGTGTGTGTGTGCGTGTGTGTGTGTGTGTGCGTGCGTGTGTGTGCACGTGCGCGTGTTTCAGGATGGGGGCGTTCTACGCCCCGGGGCTGGTGGGTATAAACGTCCTTCGGCTGCTTAGCTCCATGTACTACCAGTGCTGGGCCGTGATGGCCACCAACGTGCCCCACGAGAGGGTCTTCAAGGCCTCCAAGTCCAACAACTTCTACATGGGCCTGCTCCTCCTCATCCTCTTCCTCAGCCTGCTGCCCGTGGTCTTCACCATCATGACCCTGCCACCGTCCTTTGACTGTGGACCCTTCAGGTATGGAAACACAGATAATGGTGCGCTAATGCACGCGGTGACAAAAGCACAGAGGTACTGCAGCCAGTCGTTTAGTGGCGAAACACTACAACACACACAACAAATAGAAATACACACAACAGCAGTAAGTCTCAGCTCCGACAACATGCCTTCACGGCCTTATTTAGACATTTATACTATACACATCTGGGATCCAGCAGTCCTACTATGTTATAGCAGAACTTCTGGGGGGAGACAGCACAGCGCTTTAGATTCATAATCTGAAGTCAGACTTGTGAGACTTGTGAGACTACTACTGTACAAACACTGATCCCCGCACACGATCGTCTCTCTCTCAGCGGGAGGAAGAAGATGGTTGACGTGATCATGGAGACCATCGACCTGGACCTGCCGGCCTTCCTGGGGACGGTGTTCAGCTACGCTGCCAACCCAGGGCTCATCATCCCCGCCGTGCTGCTCATGGTGTGAGTACACGGCCGGTATCAACGTCATGCTCTCTTCTTTTCAGTAGACTCAATGAAAGAGGACCCGTTACACTGCTCTTAATTTGAGTACTGCCTCATATACGCGTCGTGTCCCTGAGAAGTTGGACCATTGACGTCATCGATCTCATATGATGGTTTCATATGAAATCCTTGAAGGTTTTCTGCTTGATGTTTTATTTGTAATATTTGTTCTATGGATTATTATAGTCTCTTGAGGGCGCTTTCACAGCCAAAGTCTGTTTGGCTCGTCCGAATCAGGTGCCCAAATGCTGAAATATTGTGTAACGTGCACATACGAATTTGCAACCAATGGGTCTTATTCACCTAGCGACCATCTTGGTTCCATCTTGGTTCTATATGCTAGCGTAGGTGAAGAAGGACCATTATCACATCTGTTCTCTCACATACATTGACGTTTTGCTGTCCATCTTCCTTTTAAATTAAATTGTTTGTCTGATATCCATTACAGACTGGCCATCTACTATCTAAACTCAGTGTCTGAGGCCTATCAAGCCGCTAACATGGAGCTGAAGAAAAAGATGCAGATGGTGAGTCAAAAAGGAAGAAACACACTGCGTCGTTCTTAACATCACGTCACGTTTCACAGCTATAGTTTGCGTCTGTGCTTTATTTCCTCTTGAAAACGGTGTTAGCACTCTCTCCCTCTCTGTCTGTGTCTCTCGCCCCTCTCTCTCTCTCCCTCTCTGTCTGTGTGTCTCTCGCCCCTCTCTCTCTCTCCCTCTCTGTCTGTGTGTCTCTCTCGCCCCCCCCCCCCAGGCCCGGGACGAGGAGAAGAACCGTAGGAACAACACAGACAGCACCAACCAGGTGATGAAGGACCTGGAGGACCTGCTGCCCAACCGTTCCCTGGCACCCCCGGCACCGGAGCCCGGTCAGTACTGGAGATATTGTTTAATGTTACATTTTTATTTAACCTTTATTTAACCAGGTAAAGTCTAAAAGAACTAAAAACTAAAACAGACACAGGAGACATACACGCACTGTGTATATGTGCTGAGGGGCCTGCAGCACCCTCTACTGGCGGGTGGCTGTAACTGCAATGCAAAAACGTTTACTAAACAAATCAATAACAAACTTTTATTTTTGAGAGAAGCAGTCTATAAAACATGGTTGTTATGTGACATGTATATTATGTACGGGTTCGCTGTACATCTCAGATGCTTTGTGAGTTCATTGTTTTAAACTTGTGTGTTGTGGTGATGCCGGACGATCAGTTATGTAGCTCGCTCTCCGTCTCACAGTCTTACAGGGCGTATGAATTGATTATATGTCCTGCTTCTCATTTGCACTTGGGTCCTCACTGCATTCTGTCAGTGTGTCTATAAGTTCAAGTGCCTTGTTCTATTGCTGTCCGTATAGCGTGGCTGTGGCTCAGGCAACAATAAATGGTCTTCTGATTAGGAATACACCTGCACCCCGTGTGTGAACGGTCCATCCTGAATATGGTGCTATGCTGCTTTGACACACAGCATGTTGGTGTTCAGGTTTGCTGTCTGTTGTCGTGTAAATAGCTCTAAAACCGGTGTCAAGTGTTGACATTTGAATTAACATTCAAGTTAATACGACCATGAATGTTGTCATTATATAGACTTTCTCTCAGCACCCCAACTCTGACTGACATTGACCAATACTCTTGAGCTCCAATCCTGCAGGGTCGATACAAATTGACGGGAAATATAGATAGGAAATAAAGTCCTTAGGAACTAACAGGAACTAACAGTCATTAACAGGAAGGAATATCTGCCATGGAACACACACTGCAGGTGTGTGTGTTTGTGTGTGTGTGTGTGTGTGTGTGTGTGTGTGTGTGTGTGTGTGTATGTGTGTGTGTGTGTGTGTGTGTGTATAGAGACATGCAAGTGGTAATAAGAGAGTAGTCCATACAGCGCCCCCAGAACATGTTATTTTTATAGTTGAAAACCTACAATTGCTGAGCATTGCATGCTAACATACAACTGGCGTCATATAATGATGATGTCTATACCGTCTATACTGTCTGTCCCACTGTTCCAACCATTCTCTTGGTCACGCTGTATTTTCATGCAATAGTAAGCCTTAGGTGCTCCCACTATGGCAAATCAGATCCCTACATCTTTCGCAACACCTGAACGAATCACAATCCAGCAGGCAAATGTATGCAAATCACACAAAATAGTAACTTGAAATCTTTGGTGCAAAATAGCCAGACTACTACTTACTACTAGCTAGTTAGCTACTTATCAGTGGCAAGCTACATTGTTACTGTTATGTATTGGCCAGTTCCTCTTTAAGATGCCTGCCTCCATATGAAACAATTTTCGATTTTAGACCCGGTACGTGAGATACACTTCTCAATGGCGGAGAAACGTAGAGAGGGTGAGAGCAGAGAGGGAGGGAACCTATTTTTGGTTTAGGTACAAAATCTTGCTCTCTTCTGCGCTTTTCTGCTCTCTCTCTCTCTCTCTCTCTCTCTCTCTCTCTCTCTCTCTTTACAACTCTCGAGTCTTACCTACAGCAGCAAAACTTTCCTCTCAACAGAGAAAGAAGAGCCGCCGCCCGCCAGGCCGACCAAGTCCACTAAGGTGAAGCCAGGGGCAGCTGGGAAAGACGTGAACCTGCAGAAGGACGTCGCCCTGGCCTCGCCCAACCCCAACGCCCGGGGGCCGGTGAACCGCCCGCCCGGCCCTAGGGGCCCCGGACAAATGCCCGGCCACCCGATGGGACCCGGACCGGGAGGGAGAGGCAGAGGGAGGCCGGGACCCCCGGGACCCCCTCCACGATAAGGAGGAGAAGAGTGGGGGATCAGTCCCCCCCATGCTGGTTCCTCACACACCCTCCACCCTTCTGAAATGCGTTGAGAAATACAACACAGAAATACAAAAACACTGTTTACTGTGGCGTTGAAAGCATTTAGTTTTAACATTAAGTTTCATTTTTTAATCATATATTCGTAACATTTCATTAACGTCCGGGTAACACTTTGTAATAACTCACTAACATATATAAGTAATACGTTTTTCATGTTTAGTTCATCATTAAATAACCGCGTGTGAATGAACGCTGTTATATCCCTTCAGGAACTTAATGAGAATGCTCTGTAAAAAAACAATAAAAACTAAAAGATGCAGTAGGTAAGATAACGTGACACAGCAGGACGGAATTATAGCGCTGTGTGTTATTTACCCTGCAGACCTTCCACACGCGACCAGCACTGTTCACCGCAGCGCAGCAGGAGTGACCTCCTTCTGTGAGTCACTAGTGAGTTCACTAGTGAGTTCTAGGTAAACATTGGAACACGCTAAAGACGTAGCCTTGAATTCTAACTGCTTCGTTTCGTCGACTGCACTGCGTGTATTTATTTAAAAGGGTACAGGTTTTTTTTATATGCAGTCAGAGATTATCTTTTTTTATTCAGGTAATCTCATTGAATTTAGATTTCGGTTTCAAATTCTTGACCAGTGAAAGGCACATAAAAACACAGCAAATTAATTCTTAGTGATCAAATTACATGAATTAGAAATTAAATATATATATATACATATATATATATATATATATATATATATATATATTATGTAGTTCAATGATTTTACACAATTGTATTATGCACTTGTATACCTTACTTTCTAATAAAGTTTGACATGTTTTAATAACAATTAATTTGTTTATTTGGGTTTGAGTTATATATTTTCTTGCTTAACTTATGTTCAGTGCATCTTTACTTGAAAATGTCTTGTCTGCAACCCATATGCACTGATCCCAATAGATTAGACCAACTTAAAGTTTATCAATATAACATATTCAGGAGTTTATTTAAATGACATTGACCACAACAAGTAGGAAACCAATCAGAGATCTGTAGACTGAACTCTGAACAAAGGAAACAGAGGAACCTAAATACACAGGTGAATACAATTAAATAATTAGGACAGGTGGAATTTCAATAATGAGTGAATACTGCTGGATGGAATAAGGGCGTGGCCATGCCAGAAAATAACGAAAGAGGAGGAAGGAGGAAATATTTTCAGAACTGAAAGAAAAGTGTAAAAACACTGCAGCATTTGTCACAAAAAGATACTTGCAGTACAATAAATACTTCAGTCGCTATTGCACTGAATGCATGGCATTCAGTTATGATGTCATTGTCAGGTGTTTCCATGGATAGTTTACTGAAAGCTTTGTTCATGTTTTTGGGAGTCTGAAGTGGCCGAAAAATCACAAAATGGTTAAAACAGAAACTGTAATTGTTACATTCTTTGTTCCTTGTTGACAGTGAGGAATTAACACAGGATCGCCTCAACTTCTCGAGTGACAGGTTTTAAATGATGTTATCGCAAACATCTGCACCCAAACCTGCCCATCAGGGTGCAGAGTGGGTGGAGTCGTAGAAACCTGCATTTGGTAAAGCCTGCTCCACCATGTACTCCTCATTCTACAACCCTGCAGTCTGCCATTGGCCGTTCCCTTTCTAACAGGTGAGACTTGATTATCTGAATGTTTGACATGTCTTAATATTCTTGTGTGTGTGTCTTTCTATTTATCTGGTTTTATAGTTTAGTGGCCTTTTGTATAAATGCACGCCTTTCATTTTCAACTGTATAGTATTAAATTGTAGGTCTACTGTGCTTTGTTCTTGTCTTGTCCTTCATTTTATCTATGTTAAGTACTTTGAAACTGCCATGTTGCGCTAAAGGTGCCGGATAGTCATTATCTTCAAATCTATCTATCAATCTAAGTATTACTAGTAGGATTACTATTGCAATAACACATCATCAGTAGGGTAAAACTAACCTGTCTCACGACGGTCTAAACCTAGCTCACGTTCCCTTTACTGTGACGTGTTGGATAGATTTTTGCATTGTAGGCGAGGTTCAAGTAAACACTGGGGAAATGGACTGGGTATTACATTTACAGGCTACATCTGTGTCTCTCCACACTGCTATGATAGGCCCACCTCTGTAGAAAGTGTCCATTGGATTTGAAGACTAATTAGTCCTAACTCTTGTGTTTTCTCGTGTTTTTAATTCTAGAAAAGCTAAGATGACGTTCCTCAAGAAGTTCTTGAACAATATTGTTCATAAAAGGGACTCAGAAGACGACGATTCGTTCGAAGTGAGTACCGGTTATCAATAAGAATTAAAAAAAAGAAATACAAATAATGGCGGTAGTGGTCAAAATAGTGGTTACAGCACCATCTTGAAATGAACTTTGAACCACTATGATGATCCACTTCTAACATGACAGAGATGCTTTCCAACTGTGTGTATGGAGTTGGAATGAGGTGGATGTTTCGTATATCCTTTCTCCAGTGTCCGTTTGTCTGGTCTGTGTGGGTGTGTGTGTATGGGGATGTTTTCCATTTGCTGGATGAACATAATATAGTCTTACCCATCATTTTAGACCCGGAACACCACAGGTGTGACAAAGTTGACTAAACCACTCAAAATTCAATGAAAGTGGTGATCAGCAGTTGTATATGTTCAAATGCCCAGTGTGGAGGAAAACATAAGGTCTTGAGGCAATCAGATGGAAAAAGACAATATTTCTGATTTAGGAAAAGTCAGATTTGACCCGAACTTTGAACTTCACAGTTTACAAAGAAGAAGCCAGAGTATCATGGAACCATCGTCCCTTATCCAAACTTCAACCCAAGGAAGGACGCTGTGGTTCTCGAGGAAGCCATCAACTCCAGAAGTAAGAACCACTCTCGCTTCTGTGTCGTTTGGACACAATCGCATCAACCTGGCTTGCATGTTGCACAACGTGTGGATACTAGGATACTAAGTGTCTTGTTTTTTTTGGCTCTGTAAGATGTAGAGGAGGAGATGATCATCTCGGTGCTGGTGCAGAGAACCAATGCACAAAGGCAGGAGATCAAACAGGCCTACGAAACCTCCACTGGAAAGGTGACATTCCCCCTTCCTGACTGTTATGTACTTACTATGTACCTGCGTCTCTTGTGTATGTAGGTTAAAACAGCCTTTTAGCTTGAACTATGTCGGAGTTGACAAACTTGCGACACAATGTCTGTGCTGTTTCATCAACAAAGGAGTTTTCTTCTGTGCTGTGACGTTCTTCACATTCTTTGCACTCAATTTATTCTTCTTTTTGATAATTGGTTTTCTTTTTGGCATCCTGGATTTGCGTTGGGTTTATATAGACATATTTGGGCTTTTTCTATGAAGTAATGTTTATTGTATGTTGTTCAGAGTGGTGCTTTTCTGTTTCAGTCTCTGGTCGATGCACTGAAATCAGAGCTGAGGTCCAACCTGGAGGATGTGGTCCTGGGTCTGCTCATGTCTCCTGCTCAGTTTGATGCCTTCATACTCAGGAAAGCCACAAAGGTGAATAGCATCCAACGATAACTCATAGTTCTGACTTTGTCACTTGGATCGTGTCTCTAACCGTGACGATGGTCTCTTGAACAGGGTTTCGGCACAAGTGAAGACGTCCTTGTGGAAGTTCTTACATCCAGGACAAATCGAGAGATTCGCGAGTTTGCGAGTGCTTTTGAAGAAGGTACAGCTCACAACTTTTCAGTGTTCCTTGAGGACAAGAACTCGTTGATTTTGAAGGACATTTTATTCATTGAAGGACAGAAAATACTAGCTGATCGTTTCAAAAGATATTCAATGATATCAATGGCTGTTTTTTAAAATGCACTCTCCCCCCCCAGAGTACGGGGAGACGCTGGAAGAGGTTATAAAGAGTGAAACCGACGGGGACTTTGCCATGGCTCTGCTCGCCATGTTGAAGGCTAACAAAAATGAGAGCCACACCATAAGCACAGATTTGGCCAAAAAGGATGCAAAGGTATGCCTACTTTCTCCATGTTGTCATTTTTCTAACATCAGGAATAATGACAATGTCTGTTGTTCTTTGTTTTGCAGGCTCTCTTTGAGTCGGGCGAGGAAATGGACGGAATCGACATATCCGTCTTCATCGACATCCTGACCAGCCGTAATGGTCCCCAGCTGGCTAAAAGTAAGCATTATTTCAACATGGTTATAGTCATGGTTATGGATGTATGTCAGCTGAGTTGGAGAAGAGTGCAGAAGAGTTGCTGGGTGAGAGGGATGAACAGAAATGACAGGAATGACCAAAATGGAGACCAAAATGATAGCCTATGTGCAGGCGATGTAATTTTATTCGGCTGTATTATTTTTACCGGTTGATGGCTGACTCATAACATTTGCAGTTGGGTCTAAACACGTCTTCGGTGAATTGTAACACACCCAGACAAACCGGTAGGACCACACTCAAAACGGGACTAACACACCTGATAACGTGGCAAAAATGCGGACATCCAGTGAAACCTTTTTCTACTTTTCAGTCACATCGTTGATCTATTAACTGACTCATTAAAATCATATGATGACTTAAAAGATGGAAAATATATATAAAGGATCAATTTATATCGGGACATGCTGAAGCAGACTTCAGTCTGTCATGCTGGACAAGTGAGTGTATGTTTTATGAAGGCGTGGCCATGGAAACGGATCACATGTAAATGTCTTCTCAGTTGCAAGGGTCATTCCTAGGTTATCAAGAAGGGGCAATTGTTTAATGAATGCAAAAATCGTACATTTTGCATGCAATGCATTTAGATTAAATAAATCAAGGATTATACAGTTAACATGGGACGCATTTAAACGTAATTTAGGTGATCAAGTATCAAGACTTGATGTCTTCCACAGTATAAAATATGATGGCAATATTTTCATTGATTAATTTGATTGTCCACATGCTGGCGAAGGACAATTTAACACATTTGTGTGTGTTTTGTAATCCCCAGCCTTTAAGACTTATTCTAAAATAAGTGACGTTAACCTACCGAAGGCCCTGGACATGGAGCTGAGGGGAGACATCGAAGACTGCCTCATTGACATTGGTAAGAAGAACGCTGCTATAAACCTGCTCAATACATTAGCTGCTCAATACATTAGCTGCTCAATACATTAGCTGGAGTCCAATTTGCAGCCAGTGACCAATACAAACAAGTGTTTGAATGGTATCCCTTGAAACATTTTAAAATGTAACACATAGGCAGTACACATTTTCAAGTGCACTGCTGTAATTTCCTGAGATGACTTTGTGTTGTGTGTTTTGGCGTGTAGTTAAGTGTGCCTGGAGCAAGCCTGCTTTCTTTGCGGAAAAACTGAACAAGGCGATGAAGGTGAAGACCAACATTGACATACTTGATACATGGTCCAATATAAACAGTGTCTGTCTGTCTGCTATATGTTATTATACTTAATTTTTTTGTTTACCGGTATTACTTGAGTTATTCCGCTAACCCGCGACTGGTTCCGTCTGCCAGGGCCACGGCACCTGTGAGGACAGCCTGATAAGGGTGCTGGTGAGTCGCTCCGAGGTGGACCTGAAGAAGATCATTGCGGAGTTCAAGATCATGTACGGCAGGAGCCTGCAGGAGTGCATCTTGGTACGATTTTCTAACAACGTGGTCTCACTTGACCTCTGCTTTGCTTGGAGGAGGGATCCCTCTTCTGTGTTCCTTCTCAAGGTTTCTCCCTTGATAATTAGAGGAGTATTACCTTGCCATCTAAAGGGCTTAGGGTTAGGGTGGGTGTCATATGGTGTGGCCTGTGGAGCCCTTTGACACTCCAACTGTGGTTAAATGGTAAGTAAACCCCTCGTTTTAGGGGGATGTCCACCCAGGAGGTTAAAGAAATGCATTCTGAGGCAAAAAGTTGTGAAGATTTTCGAGAAAGCTGTCATAGGAGCAGGTACGTGGGGCGTGGTCAAACGTTGTGGGTGCGCAGCCAATAGCAAACTACCACTCTTTATTCATGTTAGTCAAAAATAACACATACATTTTCACCAACACCACGTGAGACCCAAACTGAACTGTTTTCAACTGAGAAAAAAGTGATTTGGGGGTTTGCTTACCATTTTAAGGGCAACACGATGATGCCGCGATCCTTTCTGAAAAAATTTCAATTGTAATAGTTGTCATAATTGCTTTATTATTCATGTGATTATGTTGTTGTTTTCAGGAGGACACCAAGGGACACTTTGAGAACATCTTGCTGGGTTTATGTGGACCCAATTAGAAGGCAGCCGGTAGACCTGCTGGTGGAAGTGGTTTTATTGTTGATCGCTGTCACCGTCATCTCTCCTGAAAGAAAAAACTAATGTAGCTGCTGCTGAGAAATATGAGAGATTAGATCTATCAATATGATTAAATATTTAAACTCATAAAAAATGTCATGGGGGTCGTGTCTTATTTACCCATGCTTCTCTCATCACAGCGCTTCCGGTGCAATTAGAACAGACTTCCCAATATCATTTACACAAAATAAAGTTACTGCATACGGTTTTGGATTATACGATGACTCGACGCTTTATGTAATCTAGTGTTACCCATGTAATACCCCACTAATGGGGGAAAGTGATGGCAGTATAAACCGTGCGGCTGATGAAAGCTACATGTGTATGAATGGCTGCTTGCGATGGACTCTTAATGCTAAATGGATACTAAACCAGAACTGATCAATAACAAAAAAAAATACAAAATAAAATGCTGTTAAAATTGAACCGTAATATGAAGTGTACTGTTAAATACTAGTTTGAAAGAACATTTCTTGCTGTAATTAAACATTTGCTCAAGCTCATGTATTTCATTGTATGTCATTGTATTTCACTGTGTGTCTGTCTGCTAGAATATGCAGATGTCCGTTTAGTGTAAAACGGAATGTAGGCCGACATCATTAGACCCCTTCAAATCTATTAGTATATTTTCTGTGAATACTGTGAGCCCCATTGGCCTTTTATTCTGTGTGGTTTTGGTCACTGGGGAAGGTCAAGTAGGATATATGCGTAAAGCTGCGCTGCTCTCTCGTCTCGGAGGGGGCGTGATCGTTTACGCATGCGCAACGGGCTGCGCAAGGGCAACCTTCTCGAACACACTATCGTGACGCGGAATGCTTACCGTGTCCGGAAGTGGGGCCTGACCAGCTTGGATGTTGTTCTTTACTGTTTTTGCATTGCCTCTGAATATGTTGAGCTAAAAAATAAATAGTTGAATCACACAATGTGTGTGTTTAAACTGGGCTAATGCATTAGTAGGCATTATCTTCCAAGTAGATAGAGAGGACGTCTCGCGGGTGACACACTTTAGTTAAATCCCAGTGCCAGCTGGCCGGCTAGCTTAGAAGCTAGCAAAGTCAGTAAGTGGATGGTGTTAAGGTTAGCTGTAATACACTAGATTTGTATCATTTCTTACTAAATTTATTCAATTATGCATATCGGTGAAACAGCCAGAGATCAGTCGGCGGGTTCTAGAAATGTACCTTAAAAGCGTCCCTTCATCAGACCACTGGGGCAGCCAGAGACACAAAACTCCCCCCAGCTGTTAGGTTTCCAGACAACATGGATGATAAATACAGTAGCAATGTTCTCTCTAGTGGGAAACTGGGAATGGTTGAAGTGCCCAATGCCAGGTATGTTTAACCACCAGCCATTGTATTTTATACATGATTAATATGCAGAGCCATTGTCATGCATGCTCAATAAGATCTTGGCCACTAAGTTCTTATCTGGCTGTCTTTAAGCAACAACTAAAAAGATCACTTTATAGAATGCAGGCCTACATTGAATTACATAAATTAAATTCACCATTGGAATGGATCCATGCATTAATTCCTCATCAGGCGTAGACCTTCAATGTCATATACAGGCTAAACTCTCACGCGCCAGTACATGGATATCCAGTGCAAAGATTATAGCCCTGTCAAAGTGATGTGGGCCTACGTTCTGTTTGACTCACAGTATTTTGAGCATACGGTCATGCATACACTTTGCTTTTCCCCGTGTTTGTTTCTCCTCAGGTTAACAAGGTACATCATTTTACTGCTCGTCTCCAAAGTCCTCAAGGCTCTCGGGATCTTTGAGTCGTATGACATTCTCAAAGTTGTTCATATTGTCCAGTTTATCTTCATACTGAAATTAGGGTAAGTAAGGCCAAATGTCTTTTGCCCAATAATTGACCTTGTGAAACATGCATGTGAATTCTTACATGTGATTTCTTTCCTTTTATTTCAGGAGTGCGGTGGTTTTGCTTTTCTTTCAAAAGCCTTTCTCTTCAGGGAAAGCCATTTCAAAAAGACAGGTCTGTTAAATTTCTTAGCCTCCAATATGAACATAACCCATCACTAATAGACTTTGAAGAATCATCAATTGTTACATTGTTCGCCTGGTTACTGACTATTTGACACTCCCTTTCGAATAATTTCTGGCCGCTATGGATAAGACGTAGGATGTGCTTATTCTTATGTCTACGTCTCAGAATTTGAGTAATAAGTGATTGTCTTTTTCCCTTTGTCTTCTTTCAGTGGATAAAGTTACTTAAACATTCTGTCATCGGATGCATCATCTCCTTATTGGGCTTTTTCGGACTCACGCTCTGTGGTCCGCTAAGGTACAGTGTCTTCAACCCTCACTTTTCTACCTGTACTACTCTGACTCACAAGTGTGATCTGTTAGTGATGGGCAAATAGAAGCTTACCTTTGGTTGCGTAGACGTCCAATGGTTATCCCCAAAAATGTTTTAATACAAGTCCCAGAGATGTCCCGTTGGTTTGGTCTGCAGAACCCACCGTTTTGATTAATTTGATCATCATTCGCTTTCCATAAAAACAAACCTGTGGTCATACGTAGTGGATGAGGTGCTCCCTCCACACACTATGTAAACAGCACCTTGAGGGTGAATGAATGAATGGTCATAGTGCCTTTCCTACACTCACATATGCCTAGCATTATAGTTGTTTAGTGATGCAATAGATGAGGGAGGAGTTATAAACAGCTTATTGTTCTTTCTTTCCATGATAATATTATAAAATAACGCCCTTCTTTCAACTGTTAGCAGATGGAGCCCTGCTAGACGCCATAACTACTATATAGTTATTACCTTACACATTTATATGATGTACAGTTGGGATGAGGCTTAAAATGAAATGAGTTGAAAGATCTGCCAGCCAAGCAATTGTTTTAATATGTAACCCTGCAATATTTATTTTTTACCCGCCAAAACGTCAAATCTATCAGCCATTAGCTTGTGGCAAGTGTTAATTTTGGACCCTGTCCTCAAGGTGATCATCTGTGTTTTCCTCCTCCAGGACGTTGCTGCTGTTTGAGCACAGCGACCTGGTGGTCCTCGCCCTGCTGGGAGTGCTCTTCACCACCTCAGGAGGCGGACCCTCGAAGGTAGGACCCCACTTGTACAATGCACCGCTTTTAGTGCATTGTAGCGCATTGTTTTAACAGGAAGGTTGACGCCACCTGACATGTGTATGACATGTGTATGACATGTGTATGGCATGTGTATGACATGACATGTATGTGTATGACATGTATGGATGGATGGATAGATGGTAAGGTAATCCTCTTTCGATCATTAGTTTTATATTTTTTAATTAACTCGTCTATTATAGTTATGTACAAGAAATAGAAGGAAATCAGTCCAACACAAGGATAAAATAAGGTATTGGTATTTGTGAACCAAGTCCTATATCAACTATGGCAAATATTAACGAGAAGTGTTGTTTTTTTATATGTTAGCTCTCTTTTATGATGCTGAAAAATGGAATATGTGGCAATTATCATGTTGTTATTATGACACTAGTTAGACACCATTAGATTTGACTAGATGTGTCCTGGTGATTGGATAAGAGTTCAGACAGTGAGGTATGAGGTTCCCAGAGAGCCACGTCGTGCTGTGTATGGAACGACCAACCGGTCCTAATATAAATGGACTCTCTCCGTTTCGCCCCATACCAGACCAGAGGTGCTGCCCTCTTCATCATTGCTGTGATCTGCCTCCTCCTCTTCGATAACGATGACCTCATGGCCAAGATGGCCGAGCACCGTATCCTTAATGATTGTTTGTTTGTTTACACCGTTGTTTTCTTGATATCTCCTCTTACTTCATTTTATAATACGTATATTATTTTCCATTGTATTTATTTTTGGAATTATTTATTAATTCCATGAACACGCCTATACAGTTTTTAAAGTTTTCTATGACACCGATATATTACACAGATTTTTGAATGGCGATACGATACGTATTGGGATTCTGTAAATATTGCGATATGATATTACGTTTTTGTGTGGTATTTACTTCCAATGAAAACTAATATAATATAGAATATATTGGTTCTTTTCATAATATACTTTTCAGTGTGGTTGTCGTGCCTTGACTGTCTCACCAGCCGAGGGACACCACGACAGTGCTCTCACTCATTTCCTCTACACTGCCATCGCGTTCCTGGGCGTGGCTGATCACAAGGTAAGCTTTGTTCTTTTTATTTGGGCTGAGAGTTCTAGGAAGGGGGGGGGGGGACGCTATTACAATAGGAAACTATACTAACACGTAAAAAAAAAAAAAAAGCATGATCTTGGGTCCACTGACACTATGAATGAATGCTTCCCTTTGAAAATAGAAAGTAACCCCTGAGACATGATCACGAATGACCTCACTCAAAAGTAAACGGAAAGAAGAGTACAAGAAAGTTCTTTGTGCGACTTCATGACGAATAAGAAACACATTTCACATTTCAGTCATTCGTTGTTCTTCTCCTTTTGGGTTTTTTTTGTCTCCCACCAGGGTGGCGTCGTGTTGCTGGTGGTCTCCCTGTGTCTGAAGGTGGGCTTCCACGCGGCCTCCAGGAAGCTGTCGGTGGAGGTCGGGGGAGCCAAGCGTCTCTACGCCCTGGACAACCTGGTGTCCAGCGCGGTGCTGCTGCCCTGGGTCATCGTGCTGTCCGCCACCACCGAGGTAGTCTCCGCCCCCTCTCTCCGGTTCACTCGCGCTCCCAAGTCACCGTGCGACTCGTCCCGAACGTCTGATACATAGAGCAAGTTACGCCACGCGGCGTCTTGAAGAAACCTAAAGGGCCCCTATTATACCACCAGGTGTGAGTGTGATTAGCCGTTACATTAGCCGTTTCAAAATTGTCACGTGACTAAAATTGTCATTGACATAGCGACATCACACAGTGGGTGTGTCCACCCAGATGTGTGATGGATAGCTAAGCCTACCAGTTGGTACAGTCCACTGGGTAGGCTGGTGGACTGACTCATGCCAGGTGGTAAAATAGGGGCCCTTTGAAGGAAAACCAAACCCCCTGTTTGAGCTAGTCCCCGCCCACTATCAAAGCGCTATATGAATAAGAATGTATTATTATTATTAAAACGACGTAACTGTGAAAACGTACACTTGGGGTGCCCCGCAGAGCAAGGTGGAGTCGTGGTCGGCCCTCATCCTCCCGTTCGCCATGATCGTGTTCTCGGTGATGATCCTGGAGTTCTACGTGGAGGCGGTCTGCGCCGCCAAGATGGAGGCCCCGCGGTGCGCCCGCTACAGCACCGCCGCCCTCTTCCTCAGCGCGCTGCTGCTGGCCCACTTCTGGACGCACCCCTTCGCGGGCCAGCTGCTGTCCGTCGGCAAGCCCCCCCGGGGGGAGGGGGCCACCGAGCACGTTCTCTCCGGGGGCGTGGTGGTCAGCGCCGTCTTCTTCGTCATGGGTGAGTACTCGTGGCTCCTCCTCCTCCTCTTCTTTATTCATGATGTGTACTAGGGATGTTCCTTATGACTCATTTCCCGGGCTGTTAACCAGGGGTTTTGTGAACGACTAGTCTAAACAAAAGAAAACGAGTCAGTCAAAGTTGAGCACATTACAACCTATGAGGGCCAACATTGTGTGTATTATAGTAGCCATTTGAAATGGTTAAACTTTTTTACTCTTTTATTTTATTCTTGAAAGTTTCTCAAGATTAAAACGTGCCCCTCCACGAGTCAATCCAGCCAGACGACAGTATTTTGGGGTTTTAATAAGGTCACGTAAAACACCTTCCGGTGTTACCTGGCTGGAAAACATGCTCGCAGAATTCAGTTGCCTTGGTTTCCTGAGTAAATAACGCGAGTCTCGACGTCAACTCTCGTCTGAAAACGATGCAGCTACAAGTCAAGCCACTAGAGGCTGCTAACGGGCAAACTTTCATAGTACAGGTTTAATCTTAATATTTTTATAACAAAATCCAATATAAACAAAAAACAGTATTTGGGCTTCAGGACCACTTGAACATAATCTCTCTTTTTTGTTGTTGTGTTGTAGCATCCAGCATCCTGTCGTCGCCCTCCAGGAAGGGACAGAAGGGCACCCTGGTGGGCTACTCCCCCGAGGGCACCCCGCTCTACAACTTCATGGGCGACGCACTGCAGCACACCTCCCAGAGCCTCCCCCGCTTCATCAAGGAGTCCCTGAAGCAGATCCTGGAGGAGTACGACTCCCGGCAGATCTTCTACTTCCTCTGTCTCAACCTGGTAGGGACACACTCGCACAGAATGTAGATACATGGAGGAATATGAAGGCACTGAACAAGAGAGGAATCGATTCATTATATATTGGACTGAATTTCATAAACCTGAATCGAATTACTATCTAGAGGATAGAACTCTGTGGAGAGAAAAAAGGCAAGAAATGTGAAATTGTGCTCAAATCAAAAAGCCATCAAATAATAGTTACAATGAAAAAGTTGCACTGTTCAGGTTGGTTATTGCTAACGTGATTACATTTCCCGTTGTGCATTAACTTATTCATTAGTATACAAGAAGATGGAACATAGACAAATAACCACCACTGTATGTTGAAAGAATAGTAACAAAGGCAGCCAGATGGAAATCTGGGTTTTCCCTGTGTTTTGCATATTTAGTGATATTTAGTTTTAGTTTCTTTAAAACATAGACAAATATACAAGCCCACTCTCTCAAGTGTTTCCATGATCTAGTCCATCTGTTCGGCTTTGGAGTCTGATTATCCCGGTGATATCCTCCTCCCTTTCTGGTCCCACCTCACAGGCGTTCACGTTCGTGGAGCTCTTCTACGGCGTGTGGACCAACAGCCTGGGCCTCATATCGGACGGCTTCCACATGCTGTTCGACTGCTCGGCCCTGGTGCTCGGCCTGTTCGCCGCCCTCATGACGCGCTGGAAGGCCACCCGGATATTCTCCTACGGGTCAGTGAGGAGGGAAGCCCATAGGACCGGACGATGAGCCATGTATCTGTGGCCCTGTTCACACACACACACACACACACACACAGATTGCACAACAACCCTTGATTGTTATCTACATTAAAAACCGTAGACTGTTAAAAAGAAATATGGAACATATCGTCCGTGACGTCACCCCATCGGTTTACACACGACCGTTGAGAAGCCGTAGATTTCACGTTACGGGCCCCGCCATTGCTTGAGTTTTTTTTAAAACCGGCAGTGGAAACGATCCATATTTGGCACATTGAGGGCGGGAATTAAATGGCTGCCCCGCAGTCGTCTCTGGCCAAAACTCATTCATATTCCATCCTTAATAACTCTTTAATGAAATAAAACTGTCAAACGGGACCTCTCAAAATGAATAGTATGGAGATGAGCTAGCCACTGAGATCGTAACCGAACGAAGAAAGAATGTATTTGCTTTGTGTTACGGGCAGTTTAACGAGAGATCCCCGAGTGATACGTGCACGCACAGGTTTCACATTTGGTACCACATCTATGGTTTGCACAATCTCTGAGAATGGGCGGAGACGTAGCGGCCCATGTGATTCACATATTGTTTTATTAATCAACCACTCCTTCGCTTGCAGATACGGTCGTGTCGAAATTCTGTCGGGCTTCATCAACGGGTTGTTCCTGATGGTGATCGCCTTCTTCGTCTTCGTCGAGTCGGTCACGCGGCTCTTTGATCCTCCCAATATCAACACTGACATGCTCACAGTGAGTGCTCTGGTTTATACATTTGTATTTAATGCAACACATACACGGGATGGAAGGACAAAAGTACATGTACATGCAATCAGCACCGGGTAGCATTTACATTGTTCAAATGTCATCGCAAATTCTGTCTCCATTCACCCGAAATGATACATTATTATTTCCCCCCCCCCCCACAACAGCCAGTGTCGGTGGGAGGCCTGCTCGTCAACCTGGTTGGCATCTGTGCCTTTAGCCACGCCCACTCGCACGGCGCCAAGAGCTGTCCGTCGAGCGACCACGGCGGCCACTCCCACCACGGCCACAGCCACAGCGAACACTCCCACGGCGGGGGCCACGGGCACGCTCACGGGGGCCACGGGCACGCTCACGGGGGCCACGGGCACGCTCACGGCGGCGGGGGCGGAGGGATGAACGCCAACATGAGAGGTGATTGGTCGGTCGGATCTGCTGACACACACACATAGGACTCACACACACACCGCACACATAGGACTCACACACACACACACCGCACACATATATACAAGCATACCTGAGAACTCACACATGAACATCATGAACACCATCTGCATGCAAGTGCTGCGCCTGGGAGAGAACGTTCCAGAAACTTGGCAACATTCCCCCTGAGGAGGATCTGGTGGAATGCAATTACTTATAGACTTATAGATGGATGTGAAACGGCCATTAGACTCTATTTGACTTCTCTATTATGACATATTAGTCACAGAGGAAAACAGACAGAATGTGATCATGATAATCCTTCAGTATTTGCTTGCATGGTGCTCAAGTGACATGGTATGCGGTCCAGCTGTGTGCTGGCCTGTAAGATGAGATGCGTTATTGAGAACTGAAGCTGTTAAAGACTTCCGTCCAAGGTGACGTCAGGGCAGCAGAGTTTAGCTTGGCTGTCGAAGTCGCGTTGATTAGGAACACCTGTAGACGTGAAGTGACGAGGTGAAAAAGTCTTGTTTTCAGTTCATGGTGTATGGAAGTGCTTTGTGGACTGTTGCCATGGGGGAGATGAAGGCAGAACACGGGAAGGGAGAAACAAGTGATCATTTGTTATTATAATTATTAAGTATAAGTATTACAGAGAATAACACCACACTTTAAAGGCAATGGTTTATTAAATGAACCAGTTAATATTTAACAATCAAACTAGTTAACGATATACAATCAAGCTAGTTAACAATATACAATCAAGCTAGTTAACAATTAACAGTCAAGCTAGTTAACAATTAACAATCAAGCTTAAGTATATATTGACAATCAAACCAGATAACAATTAACAGTCAATTTAGGGAACAATTAACAGTTAACAACAACAATCAGTCAGTCCATGGCTGTTACAACATAGACGACCATTGAAGAAGCTCTTCCTCTGCCAAATCCCCCTTACCTGAAGCAGTGGCTTCACCTCCCACTGGTGGAGCAGTGGTTTCACCTCCCACTGGTGGAGCATTGAAGCCAACGACGTGCAACGTTTCCCCCCCGCCCCCCCCAGGTGTGTTCCTGCACGTGCTGGCCGACACGCTGGGCAGCGTGGGCGTCATCATCTCCACCGTCCTCATCCGCCAGTTTGGCTGGCTGATCGCCGACCCCATCTGCTCGCTCTTCATCGCCGTGCTCATCTTCCTCAGCGTGATCCCGCTGATCAAGGACGCGTGCGAGGTGCTGATTCTGCGTGCGCCCCCCGAACACGAGAAGGACCTCAACAAGGCCCTGGAGAAGGTCCGTATGCGTCCTCCTTATCAGGGCTAGAACCCTCCAGAACCCTGAATCACAGCCCGTCTGTACTTAGCCCCGTAGGTAGGTAGTCAGAACCGGATATAAAAGGTATTTCGACCAATCACGATGCGGTGCTGAGCTATGCATTACAATCGCCTGCCTGTTTCCGGGGGGGCGGGGGTTTATGAACACTGTGTCGTGATTGGTCGAAATTCGGGCCTATTGGACAGTGTGTGTGTGTGTGTGTGCTTCTATCAGCAGACCTCGCCTGTCACAAAAAAACGGGCAACGTGGTTAAATAAGGCAGATGTAACCACTGGATATGACAGTAGATATTTTGTTATAAAGCCCCCCCCCACCCCCGTCACCCGGCCATCCAACTGAAATTCCCACTGCACATTTGTTGACTCCGTCATGCTGTAGGTGGAGAAGATCGACGGAGTTCTGTCCTACAGAGACGCACACTTCTGGAGGCACTCGGCCAGCATCGTAGCGGGAACCATTCACATCCAGGTGATGGCGGAGGTGGTGGAGCAGAGGGTCGTGCAGCAGGTACGCTTCACTGCACAGAAGGTGTACTGCTTTAGATGCACTTAGCTAGCTCTTAGCACCTGTATCCAGCAACGCACCATGTTACCACGAAGGCCGCTGGTGTCACTTAAAAGGACCCGTACCGGTCTGGGCGATGAAACCATCGCAACTGGCTAACTCCTGGCTTCACTAAAACATCCGCTACCAATATCAGTGTGCCGATTTCTGCCGATGAGCATTTGGGGTGAGCTAAGCAGAGGGAGCCATCGTAGCATCCCTCCGCTATGATGGTTGCCATATTTACCACTAAGGTTGGATTAGGCCTAGCTGCACCTCCACCAATAGAGGTCAGTATGTCCTCAACTAGAAGAGAGACTTAAGGAAGGTTGGGGGAAATCACCGGGCCGTGTCGCAGTTGTGAGGATGCTTCCTAAATAGAGGTAATATGGCTGCTTATGACTGTCCCTATTCAGTAGGACGTGTAGGAAACTAGGTACCTAGATTGTTGGCGTGTAACTTGTCCGCTTCATCTTTTAAATAAACACACGTAAGGTATAATTACATGAATGAATTTGTCAATCTAACACCAGGTTTATTCGACCGCTGTCGTGTTTCTTTTTTAGTTATTTTATTTAATTGTTTTCAATAAAAAAAATGTAATTGGTGAATAGCTAGCATAGTGACTCCCCACGGTAAATAGATGCCCCAAACTTTTTTTGCATGTGACGCTACCTGGTTAGGCTGTCTCACAAAGTAGGTACCTAACAAGCAAGCTTCCTAAACATATATCAAGGTTATAGGAAGCCTCCTCGTCAAAATTGAGACACAGCCACAACTTCATGCTGTTTTCTGCTATGAGCTACGTGTCCACAGATCTGATTGGTTGTTTGTGGCGTTCCCCAGGTGACGAGCGTGCTAAAGGACGCGGGGGTGAATAACCTGTCTGTGCAGGTGGAGAAGGAGGCCTATTTCCAGCACATGTCGGGCCTGAGCACCGGGTTTCACGAAGTGCTGGCCATGACGCAGCAAATGGAGACCGTTAAATGCCTGAAAGACGGGACTTGTATCATGTAGCGGAGGACCAAATTAAAACGTTTATCTTTAAAAGTTTTTTTTGTTTGTTTTGCTCAATTAAATGTATATGTATGTGTTTTCATGTAAAATAAACCGAGTATATTGATTTTAACCTGCTGTTGGCGTTTCTTTTCTTTTTTTTACACTTAGGAAAAACGTAGGAAAACCTTCCTCTGTTCAGTCCTAGCAGCGCGTGTGCAAAGAACAGAGCTGCTGTTCTATTCTGTGTGAGTTGACCTTGCAAACAAGGTCAATAGACTATATCGTGTCTATTTGGCTGGAGTTTGTCACAAATAGCCAGTAGAGTCAAGATAATAGCTATTGGTAAGACATAGAAAAGCATGGCCTATTCCATGTTGGGGCCTATTCAGTGCAGTATTCTTAAGTAATTACAAGGAAAATCGAGGAGATTTGATTTGGCACAAACACTGACGGATTGGACCAAAAGGTTTGGGTAACTCCATGGAGATCAATATTAAAATGTCTTTAAACTCTGTTTCTATTTAGGATTATCAGGCCTCTTGATGACACGTATTATTGATGGCTTGAAGGAACGCTCATGGAAAACAGATGTTGGGTTTATTCCCAGCATGGAGAACTCAGACCAAGCTCACAGTTATTTCACTTGCTGCTACTACAAAACTCATCTAAATTCTGCCTGTGGCCACACACCACCTGTCTTTTCAGGGCTCCTCCAACATCAGGACACAGGTAGTTGATGAGTAAACCGCTTTATTGCAGAGTTGGACAATGGTTTGCAGGCAGAGCAGATGCTACAGTGCTGACATGCTAGCGCTCCCCTTGAGTGTGTGTGGTGGTGGCTGGTTTAACCTGTGGGCCAATGCACCACAGGTGTGCAGCCTCAGAGCCTAATCAGCCTGACTCAGGCCAGGTGAGGCTGCTTAAACCAGCCACCAACCACACACACTCCACACTGCCTTTTATGGGTTTTTTTGGTGTTTTGTTTTGTTTTAGAGAGGTTTAAGAGCTTAGAAAGAATGTCCCGAGTTACAAACCATCTGACATTGGTGTTGAGTAACAATCATGTTTATTTGAGCAAAGGAGCATTAATCTAATGCATCTTCAAACACACAGTTAAACACACCCTCGGCCTCACTGGTTACAATGCAGAGGAGAATGCCGACTATGACTATGAAAAACTAAAACGATTTGCGCACTAAACAGCTAAACCTGCCTGGCGAAAGGAGTTGTTCGTCCACACAACGGTGCCCCAACGCGCTTATATGAATGCTTTGGCTTCATGTGTTCAGCTTTGCGTGAACAACATTTACAACATTAGGTCCGCACCAAGAAGAGTCAGTAGCAAGAAAAAACTCATTTGTCCGTAATGTGTAAAACTGTTTAGTTTCATGCATCCCTAGATTTCCATATCTTCCCTTCTTTCTTCGTCTCCTCTGTGCTTTCTACTCGATCTCATTTGAGGTTGTGGTTCCGTTTGTAGCATGGATTTCTATTTCTTTATAGGAGGAAACAGTGATTATAAAAATGATAATGATGACATAATTGTACATTACATACAGGCCTACATACTGTATATATTAGTGATTTTAAGCTCAACAGTTGAGTTCGTCATCGTGAGTCACCTTTGCAAGGGCCGTTCTCAAAGACGATGTCATCGATAGCGATGTCACTTCTTACTGACGACCCTCGGGTGGCTTCGAACACGATCTAGTGCAGCGGGATGGAGTCAATGCAAAGCATGGTTACAATCTGTGGTCCATACAGACTCTACAGATGTTGAGCCATAGTGCTTTCATTACACGCAGCATGCAGAGAAATGACCCCAGTTCTCTCCCCCTGGGCCCAATTATATATATATATATATATATATATATATATATACTGTATATAACATATTCTACCTGATGCTGGAAGGTGGAGTGGTACTCCACGGCGGCACGTAGCCAGGCCACACTCTGCTCCCCTCTGCGTTGCCACAGCAACACGTCCTCCCCGTCCCCGGCCAGGTGCACGCGGAGGCCCCCGACCCCCAGGCCGTACATGTGGTAGAAGAAGTGCAGGCACTGGGGGGAGCGGGACCCCCTCAGGGGCCGCGAGCGCAGCCGCACGCCCTGCCCCGGCAGCATGGGGGACGCCTCCATGTGCACGTAGTAGCCTGTAGTAGTAACACGCAGCATTCATGCATAAATAACCACATGTACTATACTGTCCTATAGGTCTGTTGACCCTGTCACACATACAGCATCCACATGTACCACATGCATAAATAACCACATGTACTATACTGTCCTATAGGTCTGTTGACCCTGTCACATATACAGCATTGATTCATAAATAACATGTACTATACTGTCCTATAGGTCTGTTGTCCCTGTCACACATACAGCATCCATTCATAAATAACATGTACTATACTGTCCTATAGGTCTGTTGTCCCTGTCACATATACAGCATTCATTCATAAATAACATGTACTATACTGTCCTATAGGTCTGTTGTCCCTGTCACACATACAGCATTCATTCATAAATACAAAACATTTACTATACTGTCCTATTGATATGGATGTTTAGCCAAAGATGCAAAATGGGTGAAATATTGCTTTTAGTTATTGTA
>OOFB01003098.1:6468-17995 GCA_900323305.1 Trachyrincus murrayi
TTCATCTTCAAGCCATCCTCTATGGCAGCGGCCCCCATCCACCGGGCCACAGACCGGCACCGGGCCGCAAAGCATTTGCTACCGGGCCGCGAATAAAAAATAGGAAATACGACGAGCCTAAATATGGCTTAATTGCGACCGATGACTCGCATGCTCCACTTTGCAAAGAGGGGTTTTCTGCAATGAATGCAACGAAAACTAAATCACGGAATAGACTGGACATAAGGAACACGCTCTGGGTGTCGCTGTCTCCCGTCACCCCCCCCCCGTCGGCCGGTCCGCAAGGCTGTTGTCAATATTAAACCGGTCCGCGGTGATAAAAAGGTTGGGGACCCCTGCTCTATGGCACAGGAAGAGCAGTGACCTGAAGGCCATTGGAAGACAGGTGTGAGACCTCCTCCTCCTTCTGGGATCCACCATATGCAGCCACAACCGGAGGGTTTGTATGAACATACACACATACATCCATGGCTTGCATAGATTTCTGTCTCTGTCCATTTCAGATTCCAATTATGACTGGAATCCTTTAGTACTGATCCATACAGCCGTCTTCACGTCATAGACCACGAGAGCCTGACAAAGTAGCTGTTACGGTGCGTTCTAGGAACCCCAAAACAGAACACTAAAGACAGGAGACTTTGTTGCTACAAACAGGACTTAATGAAGTGTAGATGAACAGCGGATGGCAGGGTAGGTAGCCGGGCGGTACATGCAGACAGGCAGGCAAGCAGACAAGGCAGGTAGGTAAAGGATTGCAGGCCAGGTGGGACCAGTAGACAGGCAGGCAGGTAGACCAGGCAGGTAGATAAAGGCTGGCAGGCCGGGCGGGACCGGTAGACAGGCAGGCAGGTAGACCAGGCAGGTAGATAAAGGCTGGCAGGCCAGGCGGGACCGGCAGACAGACAACAGGTAGACGAAGGCAGGTAGGCAGGCGAGCAGGTGGTAGTGGAATGTAGATTTACATAGTAGAGATTTGATTAACCATCAAATACTAAGAATATACTTTGAGTAATAAATACAACAAAGGAGCTGAGCCGGAAACTAAATGGGTTAGGATTAACAACTATCTGGCGATGAGTGGATGGAAAGCCAGGGTTTAAATACTGCATGCAGATGAATTGATTAACCACAGGTGTGTGACCACAGATCAGGAGAGGTAATTGAATGATGTCATCAGGGAGGAGCTGGAACCTGCCGACACGCCCACCAACACATACACACAAAGAACAGACAAGACAGACAGGGAGAGAAGGCAACTAGCTGCCACTAGGAGGCAGAAGTTGACGGCGTGACAGCAGCAGGCTGATCATCCCGGAATGTTTAGTCTTGCTAGCTTTGTCCTCTGTCGCGAGACAAAGGAAATCCCCCTTGAGGAGATGTTGGTAAGAAGCGTATGCTTTCTGAGCTAGCCATAATCATGGACTCCCATATGTTGAGGGATCCAAGTGGGGATGTTGATAGGGGTGGTATACGGTCCTGTTTGACATGCGCTCCAAAGAAACCAGATGCTGGGCCATAAAGGAATCCCCATTCATGAATAGAGCTCAGGTAGTTAAGGTCACAGAATCCCCAGCATGCATCTGTCTGGGATCAAAAGAATGCTGTCTTGGCAGGAAAAGGTTCACTGCCACTGTTTGAAGTGCAATCTTTCACAGCTGATTAATGTTCCATAGCTGGTGCCACCATGCAAAGTAAAAGAAGAAACATCTAATTGGATCCACACACACACACACACACACACACACACACACACACACACTGGCCTATTAGTCTTCCTGGAAGGTACTATGCAGAAGAATGTACTATGGAAGTTCCATAATAAGGCATACATCAGCACATGCATTTGTGTGTGTGTGTGTGTGTGTGTGTGTGTGTGGCAGAAGCACAATTCCTCACTCAAGTAAACATAAATTAAAAGAAATATTTTAAAATAACATTTTACATGAGACTCAATTCTCAGATCATTGCTCATCTCAGTTGTTGTTCGATGTTTACCAAATACTGTCAGAATGTGAACTCTGATCTCTATCGCCCCATGTCCATGATAAGTGTGGGCGTCAGCTCCAGAGCTAGGTTGGGCATTGGAGATGGCCTGTCTAGGCACAAGGCTTGGCTGAATCAGCATTGTCTGCAGCTGATCGCCAGGTAGAGCGAACATGACGCAAAGTTAAACCTGCACGATGTACGTTTTCCCACTAGCAACCTCTTGAGTTGTAGATACAAAAGTGGACCACAATAAAACAAATTAGTATTCGTTTTTCTTCCTTGTTTTCTTGTTTTCTATTGCTCTTTGGCAGTATAGTGGCATATTTATTAATTATTAATAAATAAACCCTTTTTGCGGCCATAATATTGGACTGAAATGTGATTGGTTGGCACAGAGCGTCGCCAAAGGTCCGCGCCAAAGTTGAACATATTTTACGGAAAATGGGCAGCTCCGAGCTTAGCCCTCAGCTCCGAGCTTGGCCCTCAGCTCGGCTGAACGTTGATCTCGGGGCGCGAATACGTTTGCTATCATGATACTGAAAGGATGAATGGATTTAGCAATGGGTTTAATGGACGTGTATTTATTTTGCTTTGATTCCTTCATCTGGTAGATGAGCTCTGTAGTATTGCTCTCTCTCTTTCTCTCTCTCTCTCTCTCTGTCCCTCTCTCTCCTCTACAACTAACTCAAACTAAAGGTAAAAAAGGAAGAAAATAGCAACGAAGTTGTGAATGAGGGAGAGAAGGTGGAAGAGTGAAGTCAGTTTTTCACTGCTGATTAAATTATCATCGGAGCCACAAAAGCATGAAATTGCTTGACATTTTGTCTGCCCCCCCCCCCCCTCCACAACCACCCCCATGAGGTTAGCTATTAGCGGTTTCCTTGGATATGTCGCAGAGGGGGTGAGGACAGGAGCAGGACGATCCAGACTGGCTTTCCTGCGACTCAACGATTCTTCCAGGAGAATAAGTCTACCGTGGGAAAAAAATATGTTTGTTGCCAGCGTGCACCAAAAGGATTGTGGTATTTACAACATATTCATACAAAGCATGGCCACAAATAACACGCTTCTACACACACTGAGTCAGCGCTCTGTTTCTCCATTTGACATTTCAATTGAAAGGGGGGGTGTCTCACTTTTTTTCGCTTCCTATTGGTTGCTTTCGACCAACCAATAGCAGGCGCTATTACTCTGAGCAGCCGCTATTACTCTGAGCAGCCGCTATTACTCTGAGCAGCCGCTATTACTATGAGCAGGCGTTCATACTCAGAAAGATGCCCAACTAGAAACAAACCTGACCGGTCGAATGTGTCATTGAAAATCTGAAATTAATCACTGAAAATAATCCATTACCAGGGGGAAAAAGACCAACTCTGTTGTTTATACTGTTTTGGATTTCATACAAAGAAAAACTGTACTAACTTGGATAATAACTTGGATATTAAAGGCGATGATTGGCTTTGGAAGAGCGAACAGAACTTGTTAACTTCAGCGATGATGCCAAGGTCATTTGCTCCGATTACAAAACTCAGTGAGTTGTTATCAGTG
The DNA here is from genome assembly GCA_900323305.1 of Trachyrincus murrayi. NCBI lineage: Eukaryota > Metazoa > Chordata > Actinopteri > Gadiformes > Macrouridae > Trachyrincus > Trachyrincus murrayi. The sequence continues at coordinate 10,003 of OOFB01003098.1, forward strand.
AGTTGATATCACTGAGTTGATATCAGTGAGTTGTTATCAGTGAGTTGTGATCAGTGAGTTGATATCAGTGAGTTGTTATCGGTGAGTTGATATCGGTGAGTTGATATCGGTGAGTTGTTATCGGTGAGTTGATATCGGTGAGTTGTTATCGGTGAGTTGATATCGGTGAGTTGTTATCGGTGAGTTGATATCGGTATGGCACTGATATCCAAGGCAATAGCATCATCTACCCATCTTAGATCTCGCCTCATCCCGGCCAGTGCTGGTACATGAAAGTGTTCCTGTAGCCAGTGCAATGACAACATCCTGTCTGACACAAACGTTAAAGGAGAACCAAACCCCTTGTCCCCGCCTTTGAGAAATACTTTGAGGTTGTTGTTTTCCATTCTGGGGCAGGGCTGCCGGCTCCCCTGTAAACTCCCCTTCAATTCACAGAGGACAGGTGTGTCGCATTAACGCTTAATCAGCGCTTAATCAGCAGGTGACCATATCAGCCAATCAGAGGTTATGCATGCAATAGCATGTGATTAACCTAGAGAGAGGCATCTAATGCAAACCAATGTACAAGTGGTGTTGGGGTTTGGCTCTCCTTTAACCATAGAATCTGTACAGGTTTCCAATTACTTTACAGACTGCATACTGCAGATATACACTTCATCTGGCAGCTCCATCTTGTTACTGGTGAATACCCTTCTCACAATTAGCTACCCCTCACAATGCACACAGGAAACAGGAAAGGTTTACAACCTAAGCCCCCCCCCCCCCTCCCTTTTCCCAGCTCTGGCTTCTGGTGCGAACAACGACCCACTTTTTTGTTCTTCAAAGAGGACTACTGGGGTTTAACCAATATTACTTATCGGCTAAATGTAAATTCCAATTACATTCAAATAGCAATTGTCACAAAAAGGGACTCATCCATCACAGCATTGAAAATGGAAATGGCGGTATAGAAGAACACAACCACAGACACTGAGAGCACACGCAAACGCAGACACAGACACTTTCTACAGAGTTGTAGTTCCCTAATGTACCTCGACACTCTTGTCCTGCCTGAGAAACCAGCGAGGGACTTTAAGAGATTTTTAAACAGCCCAAGACTGCTCTCTCTCTCTCTTTCTTTTCTCTGTCACGCTCTCTCTCTCTCTGCCTTTCTCTCTCTATCTCTCTTTATCTTTCTGGTTGTTTTTTTAACACCTACGAGATTGACTCATGGGAGACGGTGGGTCCAGCGATAGACTCTGCTGGCCCTAAAAATGTCACGTCTTAGCATTCGGCGCCGTTCGAGTCCTCTAAAAGTCAATCGCTCCCCATTCTCTGTTGCCTGCGTTCTGTCTCAATGCATCACTCAATGCATCTTTTAAGATTAAAAAAAATACTTTTTAAAGTGCCTTTCAGTGGGAATATCAGAGAGTGGGCGTGGGGTGTCTTGTGTGTATGTGTGTGTGTGTGTGGGTGGGTGGGTGGGTGTGAGGGGTGAGGAAGCTATGAAAAAGGTGGTGGTGGTGGTGGTGATGGGGGGTAGTTGTGGGAGATGACAGAGCAGTTAGCGTGAAAAGGTTATGGGTTCTCGACCCAAATGGCAAGGCAGCGATAAGGTGGCTGGCATTCAGTGGCTCTAAAGACCTAAAGGGCAGGAGGAATGTCAGGTGTTTCTCTCTTTCCAGAGAGACATAAATCACTCCTGGGAAGACCTCGAACCCGGCCGCTCCATCAGGTTTCCACTGGAGCTTTTTGAGAACGGTTTGAGCGATGAATGGAAAGGGTTGAAGTCAAGCTGAAGGCCCCTGTGGGAAGAGATGTAATGGGCAGTTGCTGAATTAGTTGTGTCGTTCAGGGTCCTGAATAGCCTGAACCGCTTGGAGTCCCAAATGAAACGATAGTTCCACTACGGGTCACTGACTTACGTTGTTACCCGGAAGATGAGCAAGTTTTTGAGGAGAGGAAGAACAGGGAGAGCAGAAAGGAGGCGTGGCTAGGAAAAGAGTGAGGGGAGGAGGAGAAAACGAGGTACGTGGCTTGATTGCGGCCCACTGAAATCATTGTAGCTGCTAATCCTGTCCCCCAATGTGACTTTCAAGTGAAATGTGTGTTTGTGTGAAGTTTAATCAGTGGCGATATGCTATTTCAGAGTGTCACTCCCAGCGGCGACGCTCTGTGGTGTTTGGCACAATTAATTTTCTGCATGCCTCGTGATCCTCCAGAAGCCTGTCTCTCTGGTCGAGATAGCGATCGTGAAATCAAAGACACAACACGTCGAAGGCGGCAAGCACTAATCCGTGCTAAATATTAGCAGTGATACGTTAACATGACAGGCCCTGACCTTTTATCCCAGAGGAAGACCACATCGCAGCAGGGTGAAATTAGGTGAAGTTTGGTGGGAGAACAAAATGACAGCAAGTTGCTTTGGACTTGCTTTGGCCTTGCTATCGCATGGATTCGTTTCATTGTTGCATGGATTCGTCTTTAGTAGATAACCAGTTGTTTCTTCTACTATTAGAGACAAGGTCAAATGGTATTCAAAGATATATTAGTAAAAAGTACATGCTTTTAACACAGAAAAAACTGATGACGATTGTGAACATGCTGGCCAACTGCTTGTTGTAAGCTTCATATAATAGCTACAAACACAGATGTGAAGCTTGTCAGTGTCATGCTGTCTACTGTAGAGGGATTCGTATTGATTGTATATAAGATTGTATGATTGTATATAAGATTGTATGATTGTATTTAAGATTGTATGATTGGAAGTAAAATCATTTAAAAAGCCTTTCCTTTTTTGGCAACATTTTTAATGGAGTACATAGCTGCAGTAGAAAAGTTACATAGTGCAGGTTTAAGATAAATAAATCTTTCACTATGAACAACGTACCACAAATAAAACAAAGAACTATTAGCTATAGGATGCCTTGGAGCTCGAGCTGTCTGCTTCCCTAATGTGGGAACATTCCAAGGTCACCTGAAACAAGACGAGCAGAGATTGTGATAGCCAGAGGGTATAATGATGATAAGCACACCATTTCATTTCAGCAGACATGCTAAGTGACAGGATAACAGTGCAAGGCACATACGTGTAGAGAGATGAGATTTAGTATTTGTTTGGATCATTTAAGCAATATCTATTATGGATGTTGGGCTTATCCGGCGTGGTGCCCTTGATGCATGCCTCAGTAATTTCCCCGGTGTTAGTAAAGCAGGCAGGCGAGTGGGCCAGCACTAGCTCAGTAGATTAAAGCAGGGTTGCTGGATCGATTCTCTATTCCTACCATCTAAAGGATCCTTGAGCAAAACAGTTGGCAGAAGTTTGGCATTTTGTTTTATTGACTGAAAAAAAAGATTGCAAGTTGCCCAAAAAGACTAAAAGGCAAACACATTGGTTTACCAAGACAAATGCCACTGTCTAATGCCACTGTCTCATGCCACTGTCTAATGCCACTGTCTCATGCCACTGTCTCATGCAGGATGCACCACTGCAGATGTATTTATTAATGGGGGTCTATACAATCCTCTTCATGCCACATTTCCCTTCAAACTCTCCAGGGCGTGTCAACCCTGATTTTATTTTTGCACTCATAATTTACATCAAAATACCCTTTAATTCAGCAAAATGCATCTCAACTGCATTCTTCATTTCTAAAGAAAATGTCTACTGCAGTTTCTCAGACCAGGAACACACTGTACTTTATAATGTCAGCGGTTGTTTCAGGTTTACACGAAGTTGACATATTAGACATGTACATTCTACTATGTCCTTTTTGCGCAAGAAAATACATTTGGTAACACTTTACCTGGATAGTCCACAGTTGAGTATCAATTTAGTATCAGTTGAGTATCAACATTGTCTCAGTTGCATATCAACATTGTGTTGACACTCGATTATATCAAGGTTATCAAGAACATATCCACATATATTCAATTTAGTGTTATCTGACTATTAACTGAATTTTGTTATAAATGTATAATCAACATGTCAAGTGAATAGCAACTATCCATCTTCAGACATGTTTCAGTTGAATATCATGTCTCATTTGTGTCAGGTGAGATTCAACTTTGTGTGTGGTGAGTTTTTGTAAGTGCTATCAACTTAATTTCTACATATTTTCAGTAGTTTCACATGACTTTGAGTTGCATATTGATAGAATATCCATCATATTTCAAATGAATGTCTATTGAGTGTCGTAAAGTATTCAAATAAGTATCACATGATTATCACCAACATGAAACCTGAGACTCAACAGCATGTCATATGAGTTAACAGTGTCTGTCTATAGTCTATCACTCAACAGCATGTCATATGAGTTAACAGTGTCTGTCTATAGTCTATAACACTCAACAGCATGTCATATGAGTTAACAGTGTCTGTCTATAGTCTATGACACTCAACAGCATGTCATATGAGTTAACAGTGTGTCTATAGTCTATCACTCAACAGCATGTCATATGAGTTAACAGTGTCTGTCTATAGTCTATCACTCAAAGTGTCTTATAGTCAATAGTCTACAAAGTGTCTATAGTCTATGACACTCAACAGCATGTCATATGAGTTAACAGTGTATCTCATTTTTAATGAGATATTGGAGGGAATGCAGGGAACATGGTTTATATTGTTGTGTCCTATAGCCGTAGCTTTGTAAGACCATCCAGATATTCAAGTTTGCGTTTCGCAATGAATATCAGTCTATGGGTGCAGCCTTATCTCAAAAAACTTGCTCTTGCTCTCTTTGCTCTTAAAAAAGTGAAAAAATATTGTCCCCTGATAAAAGCTTTCCCATTCTGCATGACAAACACTGTAACCAACAACCAACAACACTGTAACCCCCATTTAGAGGGAGAGGAGGAGGGAGCAGGAGGGTACTACATATCTCTGTTGACCATAACACATAGTTGTCCTGTTGACCATAACACATAGTTGTCTTATTGTCCATAACACATAGTTGTCCTGTTGACCATAACACATAGTTGTCCTGTTGACCATAACACATAGTTGTCCTGTTGACCATAACACATAGTTGCAGCAGTAGTGTTGGACACATTTGTCCTCTGAATTGATGATTACATGCCCTGGTATTCTCCGCTCAAACATTCCCATATCTTCCGCATACTTTTTCACTGTGAGGACACAAACGCATGTGTGCACACACGTGCACGCACACACACAAACTCCTTTTCTCCCTCGGCCTGTGTTCTTATTTTCCACCAAAACAAATTTAGATAAAAAAGAAATAAATTAATGAAAACATTTCATGTTGATGCATTTCTATCCCGCTTATCTTGTCAGAGAGAAGAATACGGAGGCTGCATGAGAACGGCCTTGTCACTGCTGAAGGTCAGAGCAGATAGAGAGAGCGAGAGAGCGAGAGAGAGAGGGGGGGGAGAGGGGGAGAGGGGTGATGCAGGGCTAATGTAATATGCATAGAGACAAAAAGAAAGCCGTTAATAATAATAATGAATTGCAGAGATAACGGCTTAGCTACTGACTTTGCCGTCTGCAACTTGCAGGCACACACACACACACACATACACACCGTGTGTGTGTATGTCGCCAGGTGTGCACACACAAGCACACTCACACTATGTGTGTGTGTGTGTGTGTGTGTGTGTGTGTGTGTGTGGCTCTGCAGTGTGAGGGTCTTATTTCCTGCTGACGGAAATTCAATGGACTTGATGAATACTGGCTTTAAACGGCCAGTCATTGATTCGTCAACATTTGATGCCAAGCTTAGCATGAACTGTTTGCGTGTGTGTGTGTGTGTGTGTGTGTGTGTGTGTGCATGCGTGCATGCCCAGCGGATGTGTGGTGTCCACTGATTATGAGGAAGTGCACAGAGTTGTTTCTTTCGATGGAGAGAGAGAGAGAGAGAGAGAGAGTGGTGTGTGTGTGTTTGAGTGAGATAAAACGATGAACAACATCAAAGAGCATTGACAGAAAAGGAGGGGAGTAAGATCCATAGATAGATAATGTATATCTATTCACATCATGGCTTCTCTAGTCAGACTATCACAGGATGCATCGGCTGCTATGGACTAGACCCTCTTCTCTCCTCTGCCTGCAAACTCCACTTATTCTCCATCATATTCGCTTCTTTCCTCCCCTTCTTTTGCTTTGTATTGTAATCCCCCCTCTCTCTCTTTCCTCCTATCCATTTGTATTCACACTAAATCCCTCTCCTACTTCATCTTAATGTCTAAATACTGAAGCAAGTGAATTTGTATTTATTTTGTTGATCAATATCTTTAACTCTGGCCCAACGTGAAGCATCTCTCCGCCTTTTATTGAACCAGAGGGACCACGCACACACACGCATACACACACACTTCTGTTTACCTTGACATGCCTTAATCGATGACTTGCTACAATGTCTGTCGTCCATCTTTGGACGGAAAACAATGGAATAGGTTTCTGGAGAACAATGCGGTGTTGTCAAAGTGTGTGTGTGTGTGTGTGTAATCCCTGGAGTCGGTAGCTCTCAAGTCAAGATGTTTTCCACACCTCTGAATTACACTTCTCACAGTCTCTAGTGGGGTTCACAGGCCCACTTTCAGAAGAGATTTCACGACTACCCTCCTAACCTTAAGCCGTACAAACAGCAGCCAACTCAACATCAGCCCAGTGGGGGAAGCAACACGCCTCGTGAAGGGACATATTAAAAGGGCAGAAGTGGGAACAGGCAGGGCAATACAAACAGGAACATGATTTAAGTGGAAGATTAATCCATATGATGACCCATAAGAACCAGTAGGTTTATCATACGCTTCGATATTATTATTCATACTTTCTGATCGCATATTCTGAATAATAAGTTGATCGTCTTTCAAAACCCTTGGCATGTAAACTCAGCTCAATCAGAAGTATTAACTTCAATGTATCGGCCAGGCACTGAAACGCACTAGAATGAACGGCAGCCAAGGACAATATCCATTTAGCTTAAAGGTGCTGCAGGTAAGATTTAAGAGCTATTATTTGAATGTAATTTGTTACAAATGGCATAGCCATCCATCAGCTATTAGTGAGTGAAATGTGCTGTGATAATATCTGTTTTGAGTTCACTGCGCCTGCCTCAGACCATTTAGATTTTAGACCGCTCCCGGCTCATTTCTGACCAATCAGGGCATCTCCTCCGTGATTAGTTCAGGGAATCCATCTTGGCTGTCAATCACAGGTGCGTGAAAGGCACCTGTGCGGAGAGGGAGTTTTTTGGGTTGTTTTTCTTGCTGTCTTCCGCTCTTTTCTGCTCTCTTTACAACTCTCAAATCTTACAGCAGCTTAAAAGATGCATTGTGTCAATCGCAGGTCTGTTAAAATCCAAAATAAATCCAATGTGACCTCAATACAATGCATCATAACAACCTTACAATCAAGTATCAATGTTTCAGCACAGAGGAGAGAGGGGAGGGACTAACGGGTTAAAAAAAACTAAAACCCATGGACCTATCAGGGATGAGGCACCTCAAACCTTTTGGAGGAGCTACGAATGGTGGGTTGATTTAAGTGTCTGGTAACCCTCTAAATGGCTCTGCTGCCAGGGAGCTTGAGCCAAACTTTTGTAGAATCACACTTTGGCAAAATAGCCTTGACAAGGCGGATCGTTTTCTCTCTTCCCAGGACGCCATTCAATCTCTCTCGCTCTCTCTCTCTCTTTGTCTCTCTCTGTATGTGTCTCTGTCTCTCTCCCAGGAATATTCGTCAACCTCTTACACTCTCTCTCTCTCTCTACTCAGAGACACTACTCAAGTCAAGGATGTCACATTTAAGACCCTCTTACACTCAGGGCCAACGTGCCCTTGGCCAAGGCACTGATGTTCCTCAGTTCCTACCATTTATCTCCCTTTCTCCCTCCCTCGATGTAATTCTCCTCTATGTCTCTCTCCCGCTCTCTCTCGCTTAACATACTGAGGTCCCCTCAGTATTTCTCGGCCTGAGAAAAGGAATCATTATGGTGTTAAATCGATGCCCCCCGCAGCGATAAATTACACGACTACACCTTGTAGCTCGCAC
>OOFB01003104.1:0-12373 GCA_900323305.1 Trachyrincus murrayi
TCTCTCTCTCTCTCTCTCTCTCTCTCTCCCCCCCCCCTCTCTCTCTCTCCCACTGTCACTTTCCTTGACAGGCCAATATTTCAGGCTGCACATATAGGGGATTACAAATAAAATAAGTGGAACGACTACTTAATGCAACAGAATTAAAATGCATGAACGGGTCGGTTGGAATGGATACGTGGACCACTACAAACACGGTCCATGGAATAATATGAAATACAAAATGTTTTCTTTCACCCCTCCCTCCCTCCCTCACACCGCTCTACCACTCCATCCCCCCCTCCCTCCCCACCTCTCTCTCTCTCGCTCTCTCTCCCCCTCTCTCTATGTATCAGTGCTTTGATTTCCCTCTTTTTTTCTCCATTTTGTGCATCCACCGTGAAGCGTTGATTCGCAAGAGTGAGGCTCACTTATTGCTTTGAGTGACCAGACGAGAAGGGAGGGAAAGCGTTGGGTGGAGTGAGAAAGAGAGAGAGAGAGAGAGAGAGAGAGAGAGAGGAACTGCTATTGCTGTGTCTTTGTGTTGTTGCAGGGCTGGTAAATTGCAGTGGCAGACCATGGCGGGCACTGCACTGCCTGTATCTTCAGATGAGGCTAATGAAAGATTTATCAGTGGCTGCAGCATTTACTAAATACAACCAGAGGCTGATCTTCCTCTGCACTGAGCCTTGCTGTTAACATCACACACACACACACACACACACACACACACACACACACACACACTACTCACACAGCTGCTACTGTACCATCGGCCGTGACCAAGCCATGGAAATTTAGCATCCTGTGCAGACACAGAAGTTGTTTAGGCGGCTGGGGAAATGTATATGAACTAATGAAGTGTATAATATTACCATAACATTTAATGTATGTCTTGCTGTGATAATGAGTCTGCATGAGTTTTTTCCCCATTTCACATGTCCTCGGGGCAGAAAGAAAAAAGAAAGCGTTCCGGTGGTGCATGTGGAAATAGATGGGAATACTACAGCAGGTCATGGTCGCGTGCAGGCCTGTGGTGTCTCCGTCGTGTCTGGGTGTCACTTTCATTTTTCAGTCCTGCTTAATATTAATTGAATGAGACTTGCCTCACCGTTAAGTAACAGCGTGTTTGAGTCAAGATTGAGATTTTGATTGGTTTTGGTTTTCTACCATACCACGTTAGGAAATGTTGAAGCTAAATAAAGATTTTTAATCAATCAATGTCCCCTTTTTTGTGTTGTTAATTCATTCTGGTGCTCCTCATACAGTATGTATGAAGCCATGGGTACAAGGACATTGGCTAAGCACTCACAGTTAGTTTTTTGTTAGTTTTTTTTGTATGCTGAATATATATCCCCACCTCACCTGCAAAACAGATGCACAAATAACACAAAAAACTGTAAATAATGCTAGCATACGGTAATATCTAAACGTCTGTACTTTCTTTTGTCCTGTTCCCATCTTTCCTAGGAGTGAACGCCATGTCTAAAGAGGTGACCGCGAGCAACGCCATGTCCAAGCGCTCCCTCATGCCCGACCGGCAGGTCGACAGCCCACCCAAGAGGCCCAAATCCAACGAGGCAAAGATCTCCGTCAATGAGCAGGTAACGGCCCTACAAAGAACATGTAATGTTGGGCACACCTAGCGCCAACCCTAACGGGACGGTTTCTCCTTCCTAAGCACTAGCAAAGCCTAACCCCGCCGGCCGCTATGCAGTGACCTCATGGCACGAAGCTCGACGGCAGATAAGAGAAATGCCAAGCTAAGCATGTTAGCATGTTGCTGGCACCATTGATCCACCAATGGGTTAAGTGTGCAGTGTCTCCATTGACTCCATGACAGGGCTTTTTAGCATCAAGCTGGTTCCTCTTTGTGCTCTTAAGTAGAATACCTGCACTAGTCTTAGCGCACCCCCACCCCACCCCGCCCCCTTTGCATCTCTTTAAATTATATGTGTTTTTAAATTAGATTATGAAGTATTAGCTTGTCTGCCTCTGGGCCCCTGCAAGCAGGGAGGACTTAGTCATTTCAGAAATGGATTCCATTAAGGCAGGTGGTGGGTTAGGCAGCCATATGCAGGGTACTCCGTCTAATGAGGGCGTAGGTGTAGTTTGGGAGGGTGCACACCTTTGTCATTGGTAATTTACTGATTAGAAATTCCAGGCAATGGTGGTTTTCATTTTTTTTTTTTATGCTCATAAAATTGCAGGACTTGAATTATTTGTGAAATAAGGTTGATCAACATTTCCTGTGTTCAGTTGAAGGGGGAAGGGACACGGATGGAGAGGGTAGGGAGATTACATGGCCATGCAGAGAAGAGTGGATCGCTAACACCAAGCTAGTTGAGGAATATATTCATATATTTGATTGTATTGTGTTTTTTGGGCCTTGAATCAGGGAAAGATGGGATTTCTGTTTTGTTTCTCTTTGAAAATGTGATGTCTAGAAAGCAGGGAAGATGGACGATACGCTACCCTGTTCCCACACAATATATGCTGAATGTTTACAACACACTTAGGCTTTCTCTGTATTATTATGATTATTATACCTTCTGTTCTTTCTCTCTAATCATTTCACATTTTGCATCCTGCAATTTCAGGTCCAGCAGTGTCCATACTGCAATTACAGCAGCAAAGATGCGAACCGCATGCAGCTTCATGTGATGTCCCAGCATTCAATGCAGCCGGTGATCCGCTGCCCACTGTGCCAGGATGTCCTGAGCAACAAGATTCATCTGCAGCTGCATCTCACCCACCTGCATAGCGTGGCTCCTGACTGCGTAGAAAAACTGATCATGACCGTAAGTGAGAGAGTTTAGGAAAATGCTGTTTTTATTGGGTTGTTTTCTTAAATATATATATATATAAATCTAAGGACATTTATCAAGCCTGCCCAGTTTTCCCTCAAGGTCAACTGTCTATATAATATTTGTCATGCATTTATATTGCGCTCCCTGGATACACTCTCTCTCACACACACGCTCTTAGAAAAACAAATTATGACGCACATGCTTTTCTTCAAATAGTGGGAACATACAGTTTCTGTGACTGGCTATTTTATTTTAGTTGCAAACTTTCCAATATTCTGCATGTTAATACTACATGTTGTCCTTTGTTCTTTATAGGTTGTCGGACCTGACACAATGACGCCAAATAATATAATGCATCCCTCTCCCGGACAAGACAAAGCCCTTGCTTTGATGGACTCTCCTCCTGCCCTCTCTGATGGGCCAGGAAAGTCTCATGGTGAGTGTCTTATATGTATTTGTGTATGGTTCCATACATAGACCTGTCTAATTATTAATTTAATTCACTTAGTTTTTAGGAAATGTTACCTCTAATGAAAGAAAGTTAAACATATACATAATGTTATTATTTACTTTACATACATTTTGTAAATATGTACACATATTTATCTATTTCTTATTATCTTTTTTAGGAAACAACTCAAGGGATGAACTGATGATCAACCATGAGAAAACTGAAATGGACCAGGTGGAAGAGCTAAAGCCACCCAAGGAGGCCACCGAAGCCCCGGACTGGAAGAGGACCAGTGGGCATGGACACGACAGCAAGTCCCCGGACACCCTGCAGGACCATCTCAATGAGCTCCAAAGGCTCCAGCAGCAACAGCAGCAGCTCTCTGTCTCTGATCGGCACGTGTACAAATATCGATGCAACCACTGCAGCCTGGCCTTCAAGACCATGCAGAAGCTTCAGATCCATTCCCAGTACCACGCCATCAGAGCAGCCACGATGTGCAGTCTTTGCCAGCGCAGCTTCAGGACATTCATGGCCCTGAGGAAGCACTTGGAGAACGGCCACCCTGAACTGAGTGAGGCAGAGGTGCAGCAGCTCATCGGAAGCCTGCCGCTGAACGGAGACATTACAGAGAGCGAAGCGAGGGCCTTGGAGGAAGCTCAGGCCTTCGAACATGACTTGGACAAAGATGATGAGATGGACCAGGAGGAAAAGCCCAGTCCTACAGGAAGTGACAGCAGCTCCTTGCTAGACGAAATGGGAGCAGAACCAAAACGTACCCTACCCTTTAGAAAAGGGCCCAACTTTACAATGGAGAAGTTTTTAGACCCTTCCCGCCCCTACAAGTGCACAGTTTGCAAAGAGTCTTTTACTCAAAAGAATATACTGCTAGTCCACTATAATTCAGTTTCTCACCTGCACAAGCTAAAGAAGGTCCTCCAAGAAGCCTCAAGCCCAGTACCACAAGAAACAAGCAACAGCATTGACAACAAACCGTTCAAATGCAATATTTGCAACGTTGCCTACAGCCAAAGTTCAACACTTGAGATTCACATGAGGTCCGTGCTACACCAGACCAAAGCCAGAACAGCTAAAAGCGAAAGCAGCAGCAGTATCTCCGGAACTAGTGGCCCAGTGCCAGCAAAGAGCCCAGCGCCATCGGCACAAGGGTCCAGCAACAACCAAGACACTGCTAGGAGTGGAACACCTTCTACCAATAAAGAACACTCAGTGGAAGCCAAAGAAAGTAACAGCAGCAACAACAACGCTAAACAAAGCACGACTACTGATCACGTCTCGGCTCAGGCGAGCAGCCTCCAGACTGCTCAGTCAAATGCCCAGTTACAGATGCAGCTCCAGCACGAGCTCCAGCAGCAGGCTGCCTTCTTCCAGCCTCAGTTCCTTAACCCGGCATTCTTCCCCCATTTCCCTATGACTCCAGAGGCACTGCTGCAGTTCCAACAGCCCCAGTTCCTCTTCCCCTTTTACATCCCGGGAGCAGAGTTCAACCTTAGCCCAGAGCTGGCTCTACACTCTGCAGCTGCTTTCGGCATGCCTGGCCTCACTGGATCGTTCCTGGAGGACTTGAAGCAGCAGATGCAGCAGCAGCACCAGCTGCAGCAGGCTCAGCAACAGGCTCAGCAACAGCAGCAGCAACAACAACAACAACAACAGCAGCAGCAACAACAGCAGCAGCAACAAGCCTCACAGAATCATCTTCAGCAACAGAAAAACCAACAGTTGCAGAACCACAAACCCAAAATGGAACCTAGCGCCGTGTCTGTCTCTGATATCCAGATGTCCCGGGAGGCAGAAGACCACCAAGAGAAACATGAGGGCAGAGCAAAGACAGACAATGGAGGCGAGGCAGTCAATGATGGAGGAAAAGACAGCAAAGAGTCCAAGAAATCAAAGTTCCCAGAGCCTTTAATTCCTCCTCCACGTATTGTGTCAGGAGCTAGAGGAAACGCCGCCAAGGCCCTTTTGGAGAACTTTGGATTTGAACTGGTTATCCAGTACAATGAGAACAGACAGAAGAACCAGAGGAAGAACAAAGAAGGAGCTGAACGAGTGGAGATCAATAATGAAAAGCTTGAGTGTGGGCTGTGCGGAAAACTCTTCTCCAACATGCTCATTCTCAAAAGCCACCAGGAGCATGTTCACAGCCAATTTTTCCCCTATGTTGAGCTGGAGAAGTTTGCCCAGCAGTACAGAGAGGCTTATGACAAACTCTACCCCATTAATCCTGCTTCACCTGAGACTCCACCACCACCACCTCCTCCTCCGCCACCACCACCTCCCGCACCTGCGCCGGTTACATCTCCTCAGCCTCCGCCGGCATTGATGACCAAACCACAAACCCCAGCGCCATCACCTGTCCCTGTTCTACATCAGGCCCCACACCAGCCTTCCCACCAGGTGTCACCACCCCAGCCACCACCTCCTCCCCCACCTCCTCCTGCTCCCCCTGCACCCCCACAGATGCAGCTCCCAATGTCAATGGATGTGCCGCTATTCTCCCCATTGATGATGCAGTCTGTCCAACACCCAGGCCTACCCCCTCAGCTGGCCCTCCAGCTGCCCTCCATGGACTCACTGACGTCAGATCTCACGCAGCTGTGCCAGCAGCAGCTGGGCCTCGACCCGAACTTCCTCCGCCAGTCACAGTTCAAGCGGCCGCGAACCCGCATCACTGACGACCAACTGAAAATCCTCCGAGCTCATTTTGACATAAACAACTCTCCCAATGAAGATCAAATTCTGGAGATGTCAGAGAAGTCCGGTCTACCCCAGAAGGTTATCAAGCACTGGTTCCGTAATACCCTCTTCAAAGAGCGGCAGCGAAGCAAAGACTCGCCATACAACTTCAGTATCCCTCCCATGACTACATTGGAAGATATACGAATAGAACCCCAGCTCAATGCACTGGAATACTACAGAACGGAATCAGGAATTAACAAGAGGTCCTCCCGGACCAGATTCACTGATTACCAACTGAGAGTACTTCAAGATTTCTTTGACACCAATGCCTATCCTAAGGATGATGAAATTGAGCAGCTGTCCACTGTGCTCAACCTCCCAACTCGTGTCATAGTGGTGTGGTTTCAGAACGCCCGCCAGAAAGCCAGGAAGACCTATGAGAACCAAGCAGATTGTAAAGACAATGAGAAGAAAGAGCTGACTAATGAGCGTTACATCCGAACCAGCAACATGCAGTACCAGTGTAAAAAGTGCAACATCGTGTTCCCACGTATCTTTGACCTTATCACCCACCAGAAGAAGCTGTGTTACAAGGATGAGGATGAGGAAGGTGACGAAATTCCCATAGAGGAATTTTTAGACTGCGGAGACCCGGGACCAGCAAGGATGAATCAAATGACTCCAGAGCCACCCAAGATACCCCAAGCTACTATAACTAACTCTGGCTCAATCTCCCCCCTGATGCCCTCTCCTCGTGCCAGCATGGGAAAGACCTCCCCTAAGCCTGAGATTCCTCCTGAGGTGAAACCTAAACAGACTGAGACTGCGCCCTCACCAGTGGTGAAGTCGCTATCAGAGCCAAGACCATCCAAGGCCTCGACACCTCAGCCTCCCCCTCCCAAACCACCCCAGTCACAGATGTCAAGGTCCCATTCTCAACCACAGTCAGCTGCAGTACCCTCAAGCTCACTCTCGCTGGCCCTCTCCTCGCTGACAAACAGCCTCCCTCACCAGATGCTTCAGTACCAGTGTGACCAGTGTAAGATTGCATTCCCCAGTATGGAATTGTGGCAAGAACACCAGCATATGCATTTCCTGGCTGCTCAAAATCAATTTCTTCATTCCCAGTTTCTGGAAAGGCCGCTTGATATGCCCTATATGATATTTGACCCTAATAACCCACTGATGGCTAGCCAGCTGTTGGCTGGAGGGCTCTCTCAAATGCCATCTCAAAGCAGTTCTGGCCCGTCCTCTACACTAGGTTCGGGGTCAATGAAAAGGAAACTTGATGAGAAGGAAGAAAATGCCAATGACAAAGATGGTGGAAACAGTAGTGAAGAACAACACAGAGACAAACGTCTGAGAACCACCATCACACCTGAACAACTGGAGGTTCTTTATGACAAATATCTACTTGACTCTAACCCGACCCGAAAGATGCTTGACCACATTGCTAGAGAGGTGGGTCTCAAGAAGAGAGTTGTGCAAGTCTGGTTCCAGAACACCCGTGCCAGGGAGAGAAAGGGGCAGTTCAGAGCGATAGGGCCCTCCCAGTCCCACAAGAAATGCCCCTTTTGCAGAGCACTATTTAAAGCAAAATCAGCTCTCGATAGTCACATACGTTCTAGACACTGGCATGAGGCGAAACAGGCAGGCTTCAGTTTGCCCCCAAGCCCAATGATGAATCAAGACAATGAAAGAGGCGAAAGCCCTAATAAGTACAACTTCTTTGAGTACCCCCAAATCCCTACTAAGACAGAGCCAAATGACTATGAGCTGCCGGCTGCATCTTCAACTCCAGTCAAACCAACTGAAACACAGTTAAAAAACTTCTCAAGCCCTTCATCCATACGAGCAGAACATTGTGATGAAACTGACGGGCCCAATATGATTTCTGCAGAGGTCTCCTCTTATGATCTTAACAAGATGGACTTTGATGAGACTTCGTCAATCAACACTGCCATAAGCGATGCCACAACTGGGGACGAGGGCAACAACAACGAGGTCGAAAACCTCACGGCCAATGGCGGAGACAAGTTGGGAGACAACAAAAGTAACGCTGCCCCTAGTTCCGATGGGGGCGATGACCGGTTCCTGTTCAGCATGGTGAGCCCTGCTCTCAGCATTTCTGGAAAAGACTATGACTATTACTTTAACTCCACGGATGATATGGATGAGCTGAATGACAGGAGTGAATGCTCCAGTTTGGCAGACCCCAGCTCCCCTAGTCCATTTGGAGGGACAAACCCCTTCAAGTCTGGAAAAGGAAGTTGTAGCGGGGACAGACCAGGCCACAAACGTTTCAGGACCCAGATGAGTAACTTGCAACTTAAGGTCCTCAAGGCCTGCTTCAGTGACTACCGCACTCCGACAATGCAAGAGTGTGAGATGCTCGGTAGTGAAATTGGCCTTCCCAAGCGTGTGGTCCAGGTGTGGTTCCAGAACGCCCGCGCTAAAGAAAAGAAGTTCAAGATAAACATTGGAAAGCCATTCATGATTAGTCAAGGATCACCAGAGGGGCCTCGGCCCGAGTGTACCTTGTGTGCTATAAAGTACACCGCACGGATGTCTGTGCGTGACCACATCTTCTCCAAACAGCACATTGCCAAAGTGCAAGAAACCCTGGGGAACCAGGTGGACAGAGAAAAGGACTACCTAGCCCCAACCACTGTCCGTCAGCTGATGGCACAGCAAGAGCTGGACCGTATGAAGAAGGCTGGCGACGGACTTTGTTTGCCTGGCCAGCAGAAGCAGACGACAGTGGACAACAACAATGCACTTCATGGCCTCAGCCTGCCCTCTAGCTACCCAGGAATATCTGGCCTACCACCAGTCCTGCTTCCTGGAGTGAATGGGCCATCATCACTTCCTGTTTTTCCTCCCAACACACCTGGTGAGTTAGTATGACAAATGGTAAAAAAAGAGTAGTAGTTTTATAGACTAAGACTAAGACAAAACAAAGACTATTTTATTCTACTCTACTACTATCCATTCCATATCACAAAGGTGTTTGTCAAAATAGTGATGTTTTTTACTAGGAACAATGTTGGGTTGTAATGATGTAAATAGTGCTCAACCTTTTGTCGAAGTTGGACTGCTAACTAATTAAGATAAATAATTAGGAGGGAGCTAATTTATTTATATTATTGTTTTTCTTTGCGTTTGTTTTTCCCCTTATTGTACTTTTGGTATATTTATAATCTCATTTTGGTATTGAAATTACTACAAAGCATATGTGACCGTTTTGATCCATAACAAAATATAAAAAAAAGAAAGTTATATCAAGAGTCAGTCAATCTCAAATGAAAAAAGTTTCCATAGTGATTTGGATTGAATATTTGAATATTGAACATTTCCATATTTATATACCACTGTATTTCAGCTTTAGCGTCTCCCGGTGCTGGCATGCTTGGGTTCCCTACACCAGCCACCCCCTCTCCTGCCATGTCTCTCAGCACTACCCCAAACAAGACTCTTCTGCAGACTCCTCCTCCTCCTCCTCCACCACCACCACCACCTCCACCTCCTCCTCCTCCTCCTCATGTTCCCTCCACACCCTTGGCAGCAGTTAATCACACAGAGCAGCACGGTAAAGAATCAGAGAGAGACCACGGCACCAAGAAACCAGGAGACAGGCCACCGCAGACGAAGAACAAAGAGCGAGAGAATGAGAGCAGCTTGCAGAGCCCGGAGACCCCGAGCATGGCGAGGAAGAGGGAGAAGCTGAGCTCCACTCCAGGGAAGCAGGGCGAGGCGTCGTTCGACATGGCTCAGCTGCAGGCGCTGCAGAACGCCCTGGCCGCCAGTGACCCCAGCTCCTTCTTGGGGGGCCAGTTCCTGCCCTACTTCCTTCCTGGGTTCCCCAACTGCTTCTCGCCGCAGCTTCCGAGAGGGGTCCAAACGGGTGGCTACTTCCCGCCGCTGTGCGGAATGGAGAACCTATTTCCGTACGGACCGGCCGCGGTGCCACAAGCCGCCATGGCCGCCGGCCTATCCCCCACGGCTCTCCTGCAGCAGTACCAGCAGTACCAGCAGTCCCTCCAGGATTCACTGCAGAAGCAACAGCAGCAGCAGCAAAAGCAGCTCGAGCAACACCAGAAGCAGCAGCAGCAACAGCAGAAGAAGCAGCAGAAACCAACCCCCATGAAGACACCCCAGAGTGTTCAGAGCACCACAGCCAGCAGCTCCTTCAAACCAAAAGAAGCTACGGAGACTAAGGATGACACCAACAAAGGCTCTTCAACAGAAAGCACAAAAGAAGAACCGAAAACAGATACCAAAAGTACCACAGATTTTCCAGATGCTTTTATAGTACCGTCCGTCAAGCATGAGTTTATATGCAGGAAGTGCCAGATGATTTTCACTGACGAAGATTCTGTGGTGCGTCACCAGAAGTCCTTCTGTTACTTCGGACATGCTTTTACCGACCTGCAAGAGACGGTGCTTCGAAAGGCAGTGAGCAAGTACACCTGTGTCGCCTGCAACGTGGTTGTTAATGGGAACGAAGCACTTGGCCAACACCTTCAGTCGAGCTTGCACAAAGAGAAAACAATCAAACAAGCAATGAGAAATGCCAAAGAGCATACTAGATTATTACCTCACTCTGTCTGCTCCCCTACTCCTAACACCACATCTACCTCGCAGTCTGCAGCTTCTTCTAATAACACCTTTCCTCATCTCTCTCGCTTGTCCATGAAGTCCTGGCCAAATGTCCTGTTCCAGGCCACCACAGCCCGGAAAGCTGCTTCCTCTTCCTCCCCGTCTGCCTCTCCTCCTCCCCCCCTTTCCTCACCTTCAACGGTTACCTCAACTTCCTGCAGCACCTCAGGGGTTCCAACCTCACTACCCACCGAGAGTTGTTCAGACGAGTCTGACAATGAGCTAAGCCAGAAGCTGGATGACTTAGATAACGCGTTGGAGGTCAAGGCTAAGCCAACCTCTGGCCTAGACGCAAGCTTCAGTAGTATAAGAATGGATATGTTCAGTGTGTAGGAGTGAAAAAAAGGATCCCTTGCTTATAGAAAAAAATAAGACTTTTTAAACTGCAGTTCCAAAGTTTCTCTTAACCCAAAAAATTACAGTACCAAATGATTGACTCAGGATTGTTTTTCCCATATTGATATGCTGGCAAGATATTGATTGATTTTTGTTATGGACAGAACTGTTGGAGATGCTTGACTGAGCTTATATTGTATACAAAAACATGGAGTAGGAAAAAAATCCCACAGGCTCCCTTGGGGGGGCTTGTTTCAAGCCAAAAACTCTCACGATAGCAAATTGCACCTCAGCTGGATTGTTTTCCAAATGCTAGCATGTACTGTATGGGATGACGATCCAGAACCCTCAAAGAGAATCTCTCTTAGTTTAGATAGGTGTAATTCAGTAGCTTTAAATTCTCAGGTCAGAACATAACATTTCTCATTTGTTAAAGCAGCAACAAGCCTGGGTACACTTGGCTTATAACCAAAACAAGTCAAGCTTTATCTGACGCATTTCCTTGATGTGTATAGAGTACCAAGAGACAATATAACTGTTACAATGGACGATGTGCATATCCTTTTAGTTTTTGACCTACAGACAGTACGGTTTTGCCACTGAGGGAATTTAGAATGGTGACGTAAATGTGTATGATGCCCCTGTGTTTGCCAGTTTGTATTACAACAAACTGTATCTATTTCCCGCCCCCCACCCCACCCAACTTTTTTTCTTGTAGAGTATACTAATCTGTGCCAACTCTTACCCTCTCACCTTTACCTCTGCTCACACCCTTTTCTGAAGAGGTAATAATTCTAGTTTTGATAGACTCTTGAGGATTATGTGAATATAACATGTTTCATTTGTGAATTGCTGTACTGTTGAGGTACCTGCTTGTGTCTGGACTATAGTGCACTTATTTTGTCTTTTTTATTATTATTGTTTGGGTAGAACATTTGTTAATTTAATAGTTTTTCCTGTTTGTGTGTATGTATTTTTGGTTTTAATTATTATTTGTGTCTATTGCAGCAGCATATTGGTCCATTTGTTACAGGATTGATACCGAACTATAGACCTATTTAACAATTGGTACATCCATGATAGTAGTACTGTATACTTGAAACTGTAAAGGTACAAGTTGGTCATGATTGAAAAAAAAAAAAAAAAAGGTATGAATATTTGCTCCAAGATTGCAAATATGCTGCTTTAAAAAAGGGGGACAACAGCATTTGTTTTTGTATTTTTAAACATTTTCATGTGCTTGTAGTACTCACAACAGTGTTATACCTGTACACTGCATTTAGTGCATAGGTCACCATCCTCCCACCAATTTCCCAGGCACTTCTGCTGATCTACCGTTCGAGTCAATGTCCTGATTTTTCCGCTTCTAATGATTATCAGCATTTCAAAGTATTACCTTACAACATTTGCTGCTACTGTGTTTTAGTAGGATATATAT
>OOFB01003114.1:2163-14524 GCA_900323305.1 Trachyrincus murrayi
GGGGGGGGGGGTGGGGGGGGGGGGGGGGGGGGGGGGGGGGGGGGGGGGGGGGGGGGGGGGGGGGGGGGGGGGAGGGGGGAGGAGAGAGAGGAGGGAGGACAGGTTAAGAGATGGCACGAGACTCTCACAGTGTAAACATGGAAATGTCCTTCAGCGGCAGGCCGGTCGTACGTTGATGAAGCTGACGTTGAGCTCCTTGGCGGTGTAGCCTCGCTGCAGGTTACGTCTCACGTAAAGGTCGTAGTCGCGCACGATGCGCGTGATGATGTCGGAGGTGGAGATGCCCTCTGTGCGCTGGGTGGGGGCGAACATGCCTGCACAGGGTAGGGGCGGGGTTAGAGGTCAGAGGTAAAAACACATAAATAAACACGGCAGGGATGTTCCCTGTTAACGAGTGATGCTTTCCGGGGTTTTCTTGCACATACTTTTTGCCTGAAACCTGACTAAACATCTTACTGGTTATACGGAACATGTTTTATAATGATTTATTTCAATATGCTTGAATTTCAAAGGCAAGTGGAAATTAATATGCATGTCCAGCTTCCTGGATACAACCCAGTCAAGGGTTTGCCTTGGGCCACACAGTATGTAATGTAGCAGTAATGTAATGTAATGTAGCAGTATGTAATGTAGCAGTAATGTAATGTAATGTAGCAGTATGTAATGTAGCAGTAATGTAATGTCATGTAGCAGTATGTTATGTAGCAGTAATGTAATGTAATGTAGCAGTATGTTATGTAGCAGTAATGTAATGTAATGTAGCAGTATGTTATGTAGCAGTAATGTAATGTCATGTAGCAGTAATGTAATGTCATGTAGCAGTAATGTAATGTAATGTAGCAGTAATGTAATGTAATGTCATGTAGCAGTAATGTAATGTCATGTAGTAGTGATATAATGTAGTGACAGCTCTGGTACGCACCAGCCTCCTTAATGTGCTTGTAGACGTCGTCACTGCCTGCTGAGGAGTAGGGGATGTCATCATGGGCCACAAAGTCAATCTGTAGGGAACAAGAGGTTGACTCATGAAATACACATATTATACGGTACATATTATGTCAAAATAACTAGTAGTCTAATAATTTGGGCAGAAAGCAAGGAGGAAACTGAATGGGATGCCATATGGGGTGCTTATATTTGGTTTAAACAAATGGGAAAGCGAGAAATGATAAATGTCAAACTTTCTAAACACCAGATTACAGAGGAATTCGTGATATTACACGAGGCACATTTGTGCAATACTCTTCTCTTAATTGTCCTACATTGCATTTAAGAGCTCACTGGACATATTGTAAACACCAATAGATCCACTGCATTGTTTTGGCTTTGCCCACAGTAAGGTTACACCTTACTTACACCAAAAACATTATCATGTTGCTATCATCTTACTATCATGATAGCAGCTTCCTAGGAGGCCTAAACATCATGGCTGAAGAAAAGCACCATCTCTCTCTCTTGAAGACCAATCTCTAGTCTCTCTCTCTCTCTCTCTCTCTCTCACCCGGTGCTTGGCGAGGAACTCTGGCGAGAGCGTCCAGGGGGCGTTGCGGACCACCTCGTCCACGTAGCGGCAGTGGCTGACGGCGTCGTAGCGCTCGTCTTCGTTCATCACCGTGAAGCCCTTGAACTGGTGGGTCAGGTCATCGCTGCACACTGTGGACAACAGTAAAACTCGGATTTATCATTTGTTATTCTCGCAATTTTTTCCACTTCTATTACTCATTTTAATTGTATTTGTATTGCTCTCAATGTCATTTGTATCTCTTTCCAAATATGTCATGGTCTTAGTGTGGCCCATCTAACAAACACGGTGTTTAACATAACCCTGTCCTCTAGCACAGCATTCAGGGGTCACCGGAGACGCTGTGTCAGAGGGTTACTTCAGCTGCACCACAGCGGTGTTCACATTTATTGTGAAAGCCCCCCCCCCGTTCATCCTCCATTGTATCATCTCTCTACCCATCTATACCATTCATACACATACATATATATAGTGAGACAATCCTCCAATGGTATTGGATAAAGAGTAAATGATTAGATTGCGTATAGTTAGTAGATCGTTTTCCACAGCTGTACCAATTCCTTCCATGCCTATCACATTCTACCACATTGTGCTGGACGTACGCGTGTTGTTTCATACATTTCCCTTCCTCCAGAGAAGCAGTGTTGAACAGTTAGTCATCAGTTCATTTGACAAACTCAATAAACCTACCGCCAACAATGAGGTGTGTGTTGGGGAACAGGCATTTGGCCTGCATGAGCGCTCTGGCGTGACCGGAGTGGAAGACGTCAAAGATGCCATCTGCATAGACCCGCACTGGCCTATCAGCTGAGAGGACAGAGGAGGAGGACACGCTGACTTCAACCAATCAGCAATCAATACTATACAAAGTCATACTTAAATCTGCACTATGCAAGTTTTCCCATTAGCAACTTCCAGTGGCTTGATTTGTAGCTTGAGTTGCAGCACAACTCGGTGAGGGGGTGGGCGGGATTTGACCCGTGGATGGGCACATTTTATTCTTGGGAAACTTCCTAGTTCAGATATTTTTGAATGGAGTAAATAGCTACAGTAGAAAAGTGACATAGTACAGGTTTAAATGTGTAAAAATACAGTGCGTGTCAACGTGTGAGGATGAACAGTGATGGGAGGAGGGAAAGGAATGAGCACATAGCAACAGTATCAAAGTCAGTCAAGTCCCAGGAGGCACAGAGGGGTTACAAAAGGCTCCAACAAACATTCAGGGCACATGACACAGTGTTTAGAAGAGCAGGGCGTGGCGGGTTGGAGACAGAGAGGTGGTGAAAGAGAGAGAGGTGGTGAAAGAGAGAGAGAGAGAGAGAGAGAGAGAGACTCACGTGGGGTTCCTCTCTTGGCCTGCTCCATGTTCACTCTAAGGTAAGGTGTTTCAGCGGGCACCAGCTCATCTGCAAACGGAGCCGGGTGCTTCAGCCCCTGATGGACCCAACAGACAAATAATGACTTTTGATTCAATATTTTAAAAAAAGCTCTCTCTCTCTCTCTCTCTCTCTCTCTCTCTCATTTCCCAGTGCTCTGTATGCTGTAAACATGATGTAAAAACACAACAGGAAATCCAACATCACTGTAGCGAATGGAGGACAGGTTGCATGATGACTATTGGAAGTGTTCTATTGTGAACTCCCAAATGTAATGATTGTGTCAGGGTTACAAAATATGAAGGGTTTGCTTTATCCTTAATGAGTCAGAATGCATAGAACATAGAAACATGCACACAGAGGCACGCAAACACAAATAGACTATGGTCTATTCAGAGTGCAGGACAAATGGGTTCTTCAGTGACGTCCGTAACATGAGTCACGCTCTCTCTTTGACTCACCACAGTGCATCTGGGCACTTTTCCAGGCCTCTCCGAGTCCTCTGCCTCGCAGTAGGAGCTCTCCCTCTCTCTCCTCCTCTTCCTGCTGGACACCAGCACTTCACTGGACCCCTGGCTCTCCATCCTCCTGGGACTGCAGCAGAGGGGCAGAGGGAACAAAAGGTCACCACCACACAAGCACTGCAAGAACCAACAGAGCAACCATGCCATTTCACAATCCAAACTATGCACACAAGATATTGCGATTGCGCTATGATTCGATTCACTATTAGTGGGAATGATCATTTTAGCGTCACAATTTTCATTTTCACTGAAAAAACTATTAAAATTATGATGTGACATTTGTTGGGGTCCGTACCAAACATCTGGAGAAAAATAAATGTGTAGGCCAGGGCATCTCTGCTGCACTACAGTACTTCATTTATAATGGTGTCATAAATGTACACATTTTACCCATATAAGAAAATTATCAAAAAATTGCAGCTCCTGCGATTTGGTATTATTGCATTTGATCATATTGCGATTTCGATAATATTTCGATTAATTGTTCAGCCCTAGTATCAACAGTGGTTATTGTACATTTTGTACTCCTAAAAGAGACTCACCCTAAGCTGTCTGTCTGGGACCATGGAAATGACTCAGGCTGGGAATAGCATGGGTCTGTACTCCACCACGAGATGGTGTACTTTCACAATGCCCAGACTTAACTTGACCCTGTTATGTAACAGCCACCTGGCCTCGTTCCCACTTCCCAGTGAGTGAAAACATTCAACCACCTTAATCCACACATAATAATAGTTATACACCTAAGATTGTTCTTCACAGTAACAAAACCAAAAAACGATATGCCACGTTGCATCTGATCTATCAACCAATCAACCGTTAGTATCAAAACCATGTTTGAGCACCCCTGAATCCAAGCAGTGTAAACACAGTCGGTGCTCGGATTCCGTTGCTAGGTGGATCACAGGGCAATTGATTAGGCCCCACCTCGTTCCCACGATGTCATTCCATTCTCTGATCTGGCGCAGGCAAAGCACCAGGAAGGCTTGGTTTGGGTTTTCCCCCAACGAGTCCCTGCCCTTCATGTTTTAAAAGCAGCAACTCCCTTGGTTAAACACTACACCTGTATTTCCGTCTGCTACACAAGTATGAACTAATAAAAGTGAGTGTAGGACTCACTGAAGTGGCAGACACAGAAATAAACAGTATCCATGCAGAGGTCTGTTGGTGACTACTGCCGGACCTATCCCTTGCCAGTCGGTCGGTCGTGGTTGGGGTGTCAATACGAAACGATTTAAGTGATTAGTGTGTAATCGTGCCCTGTTGCTATTATGGGGATTGTGAGCTAGGTTAATATTATAAACATACTTGTACTTGAAATGACATCGGCAGTTCACAGGGTTTCTTTGTTCAGATGCATGTCTGTCACTTAGCCTAAGACAGAAATCCTACATTATCGGTAAATGAGGAACTTAAACGCCTTTCAAGCGAATTCCCCATTCCCACACCTGGCATATTTCTATACTGTACTGCAAAGTGAGTCCCCCTTGAACCAAGGACAGTATGGCTAATGTCACACCGTTATCAGTAGCACACAAGAGGAGCTGAACTGTCAACGGGAGTGCTTGAGAATCAATCATTTTCCCACATCTAGTTAGCAAGGACTATTTGTTAGTTAAAATAAGTCCACATCTCACCTACCGTTCACTTTTCTTGTCAAGAAGTCTATAATAGAGGAGTGGGCGGCTTCCTCGCCGGGGACAGCTGGCAGGCTAGCTAGGTAGTTCACAAGAAAACTAGCTAACGCCGCTAGCTAGCAGTGTAACTTAAGCTAGTTAAACTGGCTAGCTTGTAGCTGTTCGCTAGTCGGCTAGATCACTTTACTCAATAACGCAACACAAGTCCTTTAGTCCAGTGCCTAGTTCCTCCAGATAGTCAGGTGTTTTTTTAATTTAAAAACTGATACGTAGTCCGAGTGACAGCTATTAGTACAGACTAATGCTGACAGGTCAACCAGTGTAGGAACTACAAATATCAACGCGACGTCAAGGCGTCGGCAAACTTCCAATGCAGAAGTTACGTTTTCTTCAAAGTAAAGGTAATCACAATTCCAAATGTCAAGACAGCGTCAAGACAGCATTACCCATGTTTATGAAGAAATGTGTATTTAAAAATTGCGAATGCTTCTGAATGCAAATCGGACATTTTAATGCACTCTATACAAAATAATGCAATTATGTATTGACTAAGATATATTATATACACTACTAATATAACTATATAAAGCTGCACGTTTTATATAGCTGAAATAGCACTTCATTACCATGGCAAACCATAGGAAACTTTTGTAAATTGATTGACTTAGTTCCAGGGTTAAAATTGCAGTGGAATGCAAAAAAGGGAGATAAGCATGCCAGTGACAGAACAAGGCATTGCAATTTTGGTGGCAAAGTCTGGTTTGTTCTGTAATTTGAAATGACTTATCGTAAGTAGGTCCAGTCCAGTATGGATTAATTTCTGTTGAGCTGGAAAGTCAGACATTCTTCATAATGTAATTTAAAGTAATCAGTTTCCGAAATTTTATTTTGAAAGCAAAACAGCAGTTGAAACACTCGGTAACATAAATGGCTTGTTATTTCCGGTCTGACATTTTTGTAGTGCCGCCTAGTGTCAGACAATATATTCTCTAGTCAATGAACTACATTAATATGTAGCCTAATAATTATTATAATTCTACTAATGAAAATATATAATTATAAATGTTTTACATTATTATTATTTTATATATTTTTGGAGGTTTCAGAGGTAAAGTGTATCTCAATTTCAGATGGAAGATGATCATTTACCACCATTACGAGTCAGCTTGTTCTTGGCAAGCATAGAGAATATCTAATATTGTGGCCTAATATATGCATTGCTACAATTGAACTGAAAGTGTAAGCACATTCAAAGAGCTAGTGTTTGTGTGTGTTGGTGGCTGGTTTAAGCAGCCTCACCTGGTTGGAGTCAGACTGATTAGACTCTGGGGCTAGGTGAGGCTGCACACCTGTGGGGCATTGGCCAATCAGGCCCACAGGTTAAACCAGCCACCAGCACACACACTCAGGAGGAGTGCTAACATGTCAGCACGTACCACCTGCTCTGCTTGTTTAAACAATCTCAGATGAGATTATTTGAACAATGCTCATGAAAGCAGTTTTCTTCATTTAATCCAAATTGCAAGAACAATGCTCTCTTAGAACTCTTAGAAAATGTTATACAGAGTAAAGTAAGTAAGTAGGCCTAATAACTATATAGAGTAAGATCCACTTAATATTTTGAAATACGAGTAGAGACGGGTGTACTACAAGCCACTCACCCCCTTAAAATGGAGCATGCAGGACTAAAAACATACAGTAAAGATACCTGAGTGTGCTATGGAGAGCTCCAGGACAGGGTATAATTATACTGGAAGATCAGAAGGACACATGCTATGATAATTGACACCCCAAAGGTGGTGATAAAGTTTTGCAATGAAAACTACTTTAAATGCAGTAATTCTCTGTATGCTATGTGGTCTGCATATTTTGACCTACAAATCTGGCCAATCAGGTGATCTCATGCCATTTAACTTTGTTATATATACTGTATGTTTATATAACGTTTATGTTGAGTTTTATATTGTCATAGATGATTATATAAGGTGGGGTCACACTGTGGATCAATACGTCATAGAACTTAAAATATCACAGTAACAAAATATCGAACAAAAGAGTAGACCGTTGCAGGCGTATGCTCTATCTAACTGACAACACAAGATTTTATTTAAAAGTTGATAAGGATTAATTCCTTACAAACAATAAACTGCTTATTCGTGTTCATTGGGGCAGAACACCCCCACTGGAATAGCAACACATACAGGTTAAATATATGTATTGAATTTACTGTAGACTTTCTCAAATTACTCATTTCAATTGTGTGAGTATCGGATGGGAAAACTCTCCAGTACATTGTGTTAATGTAACCGATTCATGTTTGATTCATCGTTACTGTTCACTTGGACTATTTTTGTAGTTGCTCCAATTTAGTTTGTAAGCTTTAATTGTTGCTGCAGGCTAACTTGTAAGTCACTTTGGATAAAAGTGTCAAATGCCAAATGACTAAATGAAAGTGTAACTCCTTATCCTCCTGATGGACATTCAACCGATACGATCAGAATCGGACAATACGGTGTGTTGTCCTACTGACTGCTTGAGAATCTTGAGCTACTTAGTAGAAGACATGTCAACACGTCCACGTTCCTTATGATTTAAGGGAACCAAGTGTCCCCTACCCTTCCATTTTAGGCATGCCAGCGTGCAGCAATTACAGTATGACGTCCACCACGACACACCTGGTGGACTCTGTCAGACTCTGTGTCTCTACACACTCTGTGATCACGGCCATACCGGCTGGTTTAAGAGACCAGAATCACAGACATTGAGCCGGAATGAGCAGTGTGAAAAAACTGAAGAAAATTAGACATTTAAAACAAAAACGAAAATACCACAGATATAGCAGTGTAGCAGAATAGCATGGCTGGGTATAGTATATGGTATTTTAAGTCGGGATCACCAACAATGATAAATTCCATATCAATGTTGAGATCTTGGATTCAGTGTCATCATTGTTGCTTCCTCTGAGGCTTTCTCTAAAGTTCACACTTAATTTCGACAACCTCCAGTTAAAGTGGTAGAAAAACACACTAAGTTTAAAGGCACTTCCCATGAGTTTTAAGCAGGAATTACATGGTAGATGGATAGGGTTCGAACCAGCTAGCCCATAATTCCTGCATATTTCCCCCTTGAAACAGCAGTTGACAGAGTCCCCCTTTATTTTTTGGACTGGCCAAGAACAGAGTTGAAAGAGCATACCCAGCTGTTTCTGGAGAGGGTGTTTCTTTTTTCTTTTCTTTTTTTTACCTTGCTGGCATGTTTTGTCATGACTTAGGAAGTAGCCTGCCTTGGATATTGTTTTCCTCATGCTTCGTTTGTAAAATAAACTACAACAAATGTCATTAATCTGCAGTTTCGTCCTTGGCAGATTGGCCTACACAGTTATCTATAATGTGTTAATTACTTTGATCAGTACCATGAATCACCGACCTCGTCAGCAAGCCAAGCAAAGTCGTGTGCTGCACTCAGCGGGAGCACAGCTGTTAAGCCTTTACAAGGACCCAGGTTTGTTTTGAAGTTGGACCTTTTATTGCTATTTCCTATGGTTCATAGCCTAGTTGGCTGCTCTAACGAGCTCCTCCACGTCTCAAACTGTATATGGGGTGGAGCCACTTGAGTCGAGAGCCAATGAAATCGCACCAATTATAAGCGACACGAAGTCGAGTATTTATGAAAAGTAATATTCTCAAACACTTTGCATCCTACAGCTGTCCAAGGGAGGTAAGACGCCGCACTTCTCGGTTTAAGTTTATTTCTTTATTCGTCTGATTTAAAACTGTGATGTGTCTACTTTTAAGAAGGAAAAAAAAGTATCACCATGCTAGAATTAGTTTTAGGACATTTAATTAGGCCTAGTTGAAACGTTCATACTTTAGATAATAAATAAATAAGTGAAACACATTGCAATATTTTTGTTTATTCAGTGACCAAAAAGAAAATCCAAAATATATGCTAACCGAATAAGTTTGAAATATGGAGATAATTTCAAGAACAGTTATGCATCGTGGTCTTTGAAATTTCAGATGTCAAGGATGCTTTCCCGAGTGTCCCTGCTGAGGGCGTTATGCTGCATGGTATTAATACCAGGTTTGTAACAATACGTTTAAATATAGGCCTACACAGCTTTCATAAAGAACAATATAAATGTAAAATGGTCATGCTAACATTAAATTTGAAATCCTTTTCAAACACAGTCACAGTCTCTTACCTTTTAGAGTACGTCTCATTTTCCAGCTGACATATGTTCTCACTCTTGTTTTTCTGTAGATTTGCTAGAAGCAACATCTTTAGTGAAAGTGAAGGATGCTGAAGGTAACAGCTAAACTTTGTACCATTATTTAGTATACTGTATTGATGTAGGCTATCTTTGCAATCAAGCTCCGGTTTCACTTTTCCTAAACATAGGCCTATATATATAAATAAAAGCCTATATATAAAGTATATTCATATAAAAAAAGTTTTTGTTGATTGTGTTCTGTTGAGACCAAATATGTACAAGTCATAAGTTATTGACCACAAAAACATGCTAAATTATATAGTTAAAATGTTTTGGAATGTAAATGTGACTGAAAAAGTTACTTGTACAACACTGTAGATTATAAAATATATATTTCCTATATCATGCACCTTACCTAGGAGCTGTTCTGCCAACAAGAAAGCATGTTGTGGCCACCAAGAAAATCTAGGCTTTTCCTTCCTTCTGATTTCTGGTTATTTTGCAGCGAAAGCAGCCGTGGGCTCAGTCAGCATAGACTCTGCCCGAGCACATGACTTCTTGTCCCAGTCTCGACCCAGGAGGAACGTTGAGCCCAAGTGGTACCAGGGCACCCCTGACTTCCAGTCCTACTACCGCTTCTACAACAGCATTGGACACATCGAAGGAGTAAGCTGATGTACTTCTAGATGGAGGATCCGCAAATGTGGAGTTTACCTAGAAAAACATTTTTGGTCTTTGCAATGCATCATGTGAAATGCCATCATACATGTTTTTTTGTCTTTGACAGAGATGGACATCTCTTTAACCCTGTGTGTGTGCGTGTGTGTATGTGTGCATGTGTATGTGTGCGTGTGTGTGTGTGTGTGTGCGCGCGTGTGTCTGTGTGCGTGTTTGTGTGTGTGTCTCCGCCTCGCTCTCCATCAGCTGTACCAGATCGACAGAATCCGGATGGCGTACCAGCAGATGCGTCACTTGGAGCAGGTGCACGGCGCCGACGCCTCCAGTTACCAGAGCATCATGGGCGTCCAGACCACCACCGCGCCACCCACCACCACGCAGCCTGACCCGCCCCCCACCACCCAGAACCCCCTGGCGGACGCCGAGGTCATCTACCTGTGCAACCCCGTCGACCCGCTGTGCAAGCCACAGATTGTGTTCCTGCCCACGGGGGCGGTGCCGGTGCTGTGCGACCCGCGCTACAACCCTGCCTGCAGGCCCAAGTTGCAGGACGAGATCAACGCCGCCGCGCCTCCCCCGCCACCTCGTCCTCCCAAGAAGTCCGCCCCTCCGCCGCCTCCTCCTCCTCCTCCGCCCGCCGTCGTGGAGAAGGACATGGAGTACGACTGCGACCCTTACTGGGACCCCGACTGCCTCATCGACCATCCGCCGCGCCCCATCGAGTCCACCCCTCCTCCACCCCCCCCACCAGCACCGGTGGTGCCCACGCAAGAGCTGGTGGAGGAAGCGAAGGAGGCCTACCCTCAGTATGATCCTTACGATTACAAGCGTGACCTCTACGACCCCTTCCGCTACGCCGACGCCCCCGCCTCCGATGAAGAGTAAATAAGCGAGACTGATAGTCTAGAATGCATTAATATATCCAGACAGGACTGTGACTGCGACACACACACAAAGAAATGGAATAAAACGCAAAATGAAATAATTTGCTGGTGAAAAAAACGTATTAAATGTTGACAAAAGCAAGATGAAACACCTATGGAACTTTCTATGGAAAAAAATGTGTATGGATTTTCTTAGTTTTATTGTGCATTAATAAACATACATACACACAGCAAACCCGATGTGACCCAGTAATGCTTTTTAACCCAGAATGTTAGATCAAGTACTAATAGTGTAGTGAGTGGTGTCTCAGTGGTTAGCACTGCTGCATCACAGCAAGAAGGTCCTGGGTTCGAGGCCGACCACTGCAGTCTAAGAGGCCTTCTCAGGCCTTTCTGTGTGGAGTTTGCATGTTCTCTCCGGGTCCACGTGGGTTTCTTCTGGTTTCCCCCGTACTACAAAACGTGCAAGATAACACTCCTACCCTGCCCATCACCAAGGCAAGGGCACTAAAAACTGGAGTTTGTTCAATGCAGTACACTGTGTGGCACTCCTAGGCTAGGATGGGTTAAATGCAGAAGCTGAATTTCCCCATGGGGATTAATGAAGTATATATCGTCTGTAATAGTAGTAATGGTGGTAATAGTGTAGTAAGTGTAGTATGGCAGCAGGGGTCAGGTCCTACTTATGGTAGGATCATGATCCCCTCACATTGTTCAGATTGATGCAAAATATTTATGGAAGACATACATGTACATAGCATGAGTGAAGATATAGTTACATATTTGGATCCTAAGGACCTAGAGGTGCTGAGATAGTAGTGGGGGAGTTGGAGGGTGCAATGGATAGTCTAAACTATCCATATTTTAAATATTTTATATTTTAAATTGACATGGAACATCTTTAAGCAGAGTTTTGTTCATTTTAGTTTGTGTATCATGTATTAATGCCTTATTATTGCTGAGCCTAATAGTATCACAAAAATAAATTAAAGCTGCTCGCAGCCTCAAAAGGTATTCACACGTCCGCCACGGCAGACGCTGGGGTCGGCGGTGCACAAGTGTGAATACCTTTTGAGGCTGCTAGCAGCTTTAATTATGCGTGTTATAATTGTTTGTCTTATAATTATAAGATGACTGTTCATCCCATGACTTTGCATGTAAACTATAATTGTTAGTCTTCAGCCCCTATTGCTTCCTTCAGTCACTGAAGTTTCCACCCCAGACTGCAACACACCTTCCTCCAGCCACTGAACTTTTGCACTTGACTCTTTTATATCCCTGTTTATTCTGTATATATCTCACCTATAGTGTATTCATATGAAGACCACTGTCCACACTGTACCTCACCTATAGTGTATTCATATTCATACCACTGTCTATACTAGTAATAATTAATTTCATTTACATGGTAACCCTGCTTTTCAAGACACCTAAACCGCTGTACATAGGGTGGAGTTAACGTGAAATGAGGAACCAGATACTCAGAAAGGGTAACCGAGGACTTCGTGAGCCGTTGGGGCCGTTTCT
>OOFB01003119.1:8112-18835 GCA_900323305.1 Trachyrincus murrayi
CACACGCACACACACACCCACACACACACCCACACACACACACACACACACACACACACACACACACACACACACACACACACACACACACACACACACACACACACACACACACACACACACACACACCCATACACAGAGCCAGACACACACACACACACATACACACGCACATGCACACACACACAGTAAATGATAATTAAACCAAAGCTTTTAAGAACCTGAAAACTACCTTGACTTCAATTAAATTGCACAAAACCTGGTTTCTAGCCAGGCTTTATCATTTTAATGACCTTTCCGCTACTCATAGTGCAGACATGGGGCTATTCTCCTGTGAGAAAGGACAGTAAAGGGAATTTCAGCAAAATTCACCCACCTCTTTCTGATAGGCCAGTCCAGCTTGGAACAGTTTGACAAACAAGTACTGGGTCCACCTGTAGTAATCTGGAAGGCACGTTGTCACTTCCTGTCATGAGCAAACAGAAGGTACAGGGGTACGGTATCACAGACCAACTCACCCCAGGGTGAGCATGCTGCGTTGGGTCAACCTGCCGTTCTTATATGCTCCACGGGGAGCGTCGCGACCCTCCTCTTTGTACGATGAAAACAATCAATGTCAATGTTCTCATAAATGATGTCACCATTTATGAGTGGAAGTGGCGAGTTGACGCTGGCGTTCGCCATCTGCGTTTATTATTTTTTTGGTTCGGATGGAGCTGTCGGGACACACCGCGTGGAGCACATTCCATCGATAACTACGGCAGCGCCTCCCGGCCGGATGAAGTCAGTTAGCTCAGGAACGCTCATTAAGGAGCGGGGCTCGTGGGCTCCGGGGCGGAGCTGAAGGGGTTAAGACACACACGGACATGAAGAGGAACATGCACAGGCCAGGGGCCGTCACAGGAACTCTCTCTTGTACAGTGACTGTGATGTGTTCCACCGACTCACCCGGTCCCAGTTAAAACAAAGACCCAGGCTGTCCAGCTGCTCTCGCATGGACTGGATGTTGCTGAGGAGAGGGGACAAGACGGGAGGGAACCAATTAGGAGGAACGGAAGTCAAACAATAAAGGGAGCAAAAACTGGGGTTGGAAATGGTGTAGCAGTTGGGAGAGAGAGAGAGAAAGGAGACCGATTCTCTCTCTCTCTCTCTCTCTCTCTCTCTCTCTCTCTCTCTCTCTCTCTCTCTCTCAATTGGTTGTAGCCATGTGACTGTAAAAGGGCTAGGATCAGTTAGGTACCTTTTGGTCCAATCCTCTGGGTCAAGGCGTCTCTCAATGGCAGCGTTTTCTGCCGGAAGTCCAAAGGCATCCCAGCCCATTGGGTTTAACACCTGTGGAGGTAAGAGCCATATCAGCACCATCTGCACCATAGGATTGAGGAGCCAACGCAATCAACACAGTCTGCACGGCCAAAGCAATTCCCAATACGTGAGATATGAAAGACAAGACGGGCTCGTCTGCATACAAGAAAATGTTTGCTGTAAACGTGGTCGGAGTCCCCCAAGAGCCGCTGTCGCTCTCCACTCGCTTTTTTTCTAATCTCAATTAGAAGATCTCCCGCAATTAGTTAACCACATGGAGAAATGTGCACGCCGTGCAGACGCACACACACGCACACGCACACACACACACACGCACACACACACACACACATACACACAGCTAGTGTGAGTTGGTGGCCTCGCCCACCTCAACACGGGGATGCAAGAGACGTTGTTTCAACCAATTTATATTTATATTGAAAAAAATGCGTGACCCATTTTCCACGGCTGTGAGGCACACAGAAACAACCACTTCTTCTCTGGCCGTCTCTTACGCTCTGACATCAGGTACAGTTGATGTGCCTCCAGCCCACCTGAGAGGGGCAGGAGGGGGTCAGATGGAGAGCGACCGGGAGGGAAAGAAGAAGACGCGAGTAGAGAAGTGAATCGGTAGAAAAGCGAGAGACAGAGAGCGGGGGAGAAAGAGAAAGAGAGAGAGAGAAAGGGAGAGAGAGAGTGAAAGAGAGTCGTTACATCAACTCTAACGGGGCTGATGTTTCAGACGAGCCCGTCGCCTTGGTAACTGTCGGAGCCTAATTTGTAAAGCCGAGTGTTATTAGGCTAAGTGAGCGCCACCGTGGCCGACCAGAGTGAGCCGAGTCGGGCTTACGTGGAGCGAGAGGAGAGGGAGGCAGGGAGCGAGAGGCAGAGAGAGAGGGACGCGAAGGCAGAGAGGGAGGGACGCGAAGGCGGGAGACAAAGGCTATGGAAATTGGAAATCCGTCGGCTCATTAAATGGAGCGGGGTGCAGCATTGTTTATTCAGTGTAAATACTCAACCTAATAAAGTAGAACAGAGATGATGAGAATACAGCTACAACTCTGCTACTGATGGATGGCTTGTATTACTGAGCCCAGATCCAGAGGAGAAGCAGGTTCAGGAGTTCAGAGACGCCGCTTAGAGCTGCGATTGATCGCAGCCTTCCCTCCGTGCACACCAGCTGTGAAGAGAAGTCTACGGCTTCCACCCGATAAGTCACCGCTAAGCATTTGTAATCTAGACTCCAATTGTTACAACACGCCACATGAGGCTGAACTGTTAAACAACCACGGTAATAGTGTGTTACATGTCTGGGACATAACCAATCTGCCAATATTACGCTAGGCTGGTCAGTCTCCAAGACCAGGAGAGAACTAAAATCAAGGTTTGGAGATTGATTTGTGGATGTAGTTTAATGCTGCCGAGCCCGTTTGCCAGGAGCTTTCATCTGCGAGCCCAGAAAAGTGCACAACAAAAACGCTTTAGAGGACAATACTGGTCTGTGATCAAACCATCGTAACAGTCTCTCCTGGCTGCACTAAAGAATCTGTTCATCAAAATCACTTCCTTGCACCGATTCTGCTGAAGAGGATTTAGCATGCCTGTCACGATTGTAGCAATATAGCACTTTTTGTCTTTTGGAATCGATGCACGTCGCATCAGTACAGAGTTTGTGGGAGAAAGAAAAACGGGCATACAAAACGTCCTATCACAAAGACCAAAGTGCTGCTGCTATTGTTTACCTTCATGGCAGACGCGTTTTGCACGTAATGCTCTTCGGCAGAATCGGCACAGCAAAGTGATTTTTTTGACAAATGTTTTAGTGAAACCAGGAGAGACGGTTACAATGGTTTCATCATAGACCGGGAACCATCCTTTAAATCCCCCTCAAAAAACCACGGCGTGCAATCGTCGACAAGGTACAGCTGCCCCAATTAACTTGCGAATAACAAAAATGGGAGGCTTTGTGTTTGACAGATGGACTGATAAACAGCATACTCTAGGGCAGGGGAGGCAGCTGCCAATCATGTGAAGCCATGAGTGTCGGCATCGAGAGCCGTCGTCTGTGGCGCTGGGGGAGTCTCCCGGCAGGTGAGGGAGCGGCACACACCACTAGGCCCGAGCAAAGACCCGCCTGGGGAAGCTAGAATAGAAATCTGGAGAAAAAAATTAATAAGCTGTTGCTTGTGTTTAGTTGTGTGCGTGTGTGTCCTGCGTACAGGAGGGTTAGTGTAAGTGAACCCCCCTGTTTCAGCTCGAATTCAAACACTATGAGAGTTCTAGGAAGGAGGAGGAACGCTTTATCCCCATGGTTACGACCCACGCTGGTACTGAAGTTGACCGTACCACATATGAACGTTATAATGAGCGATGTTGTCACATTGAAACGCGTCATACTATAAGTGTCCGAGAAGCTTAACGCTCTCTCGGACGTGGCTTGTGTTTAGTTACGTGAGCGTGTTCTGCATTCAGAAGAAGGTTTATTAAAGAGAGAGAGAAGCACCTAGTTAGCGGTCCAGCGGTTTCAACTGTTTTCCAGCTGAGGCAAACAAGCGGGGGTCGTGGGTGAACTAGTGCAACTGTGATGCATGCAGAGTTGAACCTCCACCGTGTCTTACGGTAACCCGCCCATCTATCTTAACTGTCGTCCGGGAGGAAGATTACAAAGCAATGATTGGGAGCGAGCGCTAACTTGGTGCTCGCCGATAACTCAACACACGGTCAGGGCTTCGAGCGAAGCGTTCGCGGGCGGGAGAGGAGAGAGGAGAGAGGAGGAGAGAGAAAAAAAAGAGAGAGAGGAGAAGAAAAGAAGAGGGCAGAGATGAGCACTACAATGCACGGCAGCTGCTAGTTGTCATACCAACCTCCACCGATTCATCACGGCATGGACAAAGACGGATGACGTGGCGGCGGCAGAGGCCGAGGGGAAGGGAAGTCTAAACATAGGCTGTCATGGCCGTGTCACAGGGTGTGGGGATGACTGCATTAGTGAAAATAAAAATAACATCTTAACTCATCTCAACATGTCACGCATTCGGCTCACAGCTCCATCTTTAGACAGCGGTCACGCGCCACCGATCCAGAAGACTTTAAAAAGGGAAACAGGCGAGCGTTCGGGGTGGGGGGTGGGGGGGGGGGGAGACCAACGCTGCTCATCATAGCAGTTCAACCAATCGGGTGGGGCATGGAGAGCAGCCATCGGACAGGAGGTGGAGCGCAGGGTGCCAGAGAGTCGTTTCATGGGCAGATGGGAAACAACGGGTCAATCTCCGTTTGGCGGAGGGACAATTTATTTTCTTTCTTTTTTTTATGTGTAAAGGTTGGCCAGCTTGGTTGAGCTTCACCGTTTGACTTTCTCTGGAATGTGCGGCCTTTGCCAAGAGCTTCTCTGTTCCTCCTTCATGAGACATTTCATGTGAAGGATCATGTGACGTGTGGAAAGGCTTCTATGTGCACTAACTTGTGTCAGTCACAGTGCTGATAAGTTTCATGGTGAAATGTCATGGGTAACAAAACTAGTCTCTTCTTGGCTTTTTTAATTAGAGTAAGAGAGAGAGTGAATGACAGCAGGCGACAGTTGTTTCTGTCTAAATTAATTCAATTCAATTCAATTAATTCACTCTATTACCACAATCTCTCTGCTTGTTCATTTCCATTTACTAAATGTGCCTTAAGAGATATATGAGCACTATGGTGTTCCAAATTATATTATCCCGTATTTCAATAATTCATGTTTATTTCTCAGAAGACTAAATTGAGTTGTTGACTGAGTAAGAATGTTATAATTAAACAACAGTATACCTTTAATATATTTCATATATTTACGTAGATTGTGGTGATGCCATTTATATTCCACACCAGTCCATTAAAGGCACTGTTGTCGTGTTGGCTAACTTCCTGTCCGTTTTGGGTAACTTCCTGTCCGTTTTTGCAGTTAGCCCTCCCCTCCCTCCACCCCACGTTACCACATGAACGTGGGTCTTGCATAACTCCTGTCTCTTTTTCCTGGCAGCTGTCTTTTAATCAGCCGTGTTTGGTTGTGGAAGCCGTTCCTGGGAGCGCAGGAATCGGTAGCTTCGCCTGTTCCGCCGTTGTCAGTCAACACTGAAATCCTGCTGCCTGCCCGTGAACGCGCAGAGAGGACCGCCTCTTTGTGTAGTTCTCTCTCCTGATTGGATAAAGTGGGAACGGGATACCAGAAAAAAAAAAGTCTGTCTACGGTAGAGCGGAGGGACTGCGAGACCCATGTTACTGACCAAACACACTATACCAGTGATGGCTGTCAGAATATAGAGCTATTTGACACTTATTTTAACAAATAAATATCGCTTACCGTGCCTTTAATAGTAGACTTTATTATTATTTGCTCTGGATACTTTAGTCACTTCTCCAGTTTTTTCACGTTTCCAGTCAGTGAACACCATTGTGATAAACGCAAAACCCTACCAGTAAAACTCAAAAAATGACATTACAGTAACATTACCCATTTGCCGTAACCTGAATACCAAGTAATGCAACCTATAAGTTACATTACTTTTCCTTTTAGCACTGGTGCAAATGGGTAGCTCCGCTAGCAGCTGCACATGGGCCAGCCTGCTGTGGATGGAAATACTTCTCCTTTGAAAAGATGGCGCGGCCTTTGTGAAGACGACAGAAAATGTCAATTCAAACATCTGAGCTGTAATGATCTGAGCTGTAATGATCCAGGTGGCAGCTTCCACCGAGCACCACATGACGAGAAAGATGTGGGCTGAGCTGCCTTGACTCTCCCACACACCGAATTGAAATAGCGTTTGCACAGCTGAGCCCAAGGCATGACAGTAAAATCGTAGCAACCCAGGTTCGATTCCCACCTGCAGCCCTGCGCTACATGCCCTTCCATCCCTCTTTCAACCCACTCTCCTGTCTCTCCCCTGTCCAGGAAAAAAAAAACACATTTAAAAAAAGAAAAAATGCAAACGTGTGTAAATGCATGAAGACAAAAACACTATGCCAATAGAATGACACCTTGGGATGTATAAACACAAACTAAAAACCAAGGACTGTATTTCATCTGTTGAATTGATTCAACAACCTGAATCAAACGAAGTCCTTCGTGTACAGGTTCCACTTATAAACGTATAAAAGCCTTTAGCCCAAATGATGAAATGAGACTCACCTGATACCCTCTCATCCTCTGGAAGTGGCCGATGGCGTCGCTAATGGTGTACACGCGCACATGGCCCATGTGCAGCCGCCCCGACGGGTATGGGAACATGGAGAGCACATAAAACTTCTTCTTCTTGTCCTAAGCAAAGCATACGCGTGTTGTCAGATATGCGCCGCTATCTACAAGAAGTTTACTTGACTTGGTCAACAACAACAACAACAACAACAACAAAATAACAGCCTTCTAGTCTGAACTCTCGAGAGTGTGTTTGGCTACCAACAGTGTAGATCAGCAGTTCCCAAAAATTGGCATGTGTACTCACAGGGGGCCGGCAAGTGTGAGAGCACAGCAGGGTGCTTTAGCTTGTGACAGAAGCTAAATATGAACATGATAAATATGTTTTGTGTTATGTCTTTTCTGGGGTTAGAAGGGCTTCTTATTAAGCGAAATTGAGATCTGAGGGTAACAGCAAAAATTATATTGAGCAATACCGGGGTAGCCGATTATGTTTTTCATTGTAATTGTACAGTATGTCGGTTTTATGATCAAAGCTGTATTGTAAACACGTGATATGACAATAAAAAAAGTCAGTGTTTCCCTCAAATGTTACCAGAAATGGTAAAAATAATAATAATAACAGTAGATAAAGTAGGAAAAAGAGCTTTATTATAAAATAGGTATGAAAAAAAGTTCAACTTATAACTTATTTAAATCCCTTTGTTCCTGCAACTAGTCGGCCATTAAGGAAAAATGCATCAAACAAAGGTGTCAAGTTTGATACAATTATACGGATATTGAAGTCTGACATTCCATTAATTAGCTGAATTCAACACAAGACACAAGACAAAGTCCCGTTCAGAGCAACATGATCCATTTAAGGGCCTGACTACAACATCACATCCTGAAGGCAGACTATTGTCACAACAGTGCTCCCGTGGAAACACACCGCCGACCACAGCAGGAAGCGACTCCGTCTAGCCCTATAATTATTACTTAAATTCTGACTTGTAAGTAATTTTATAAATTATTTACCACAGAGGCTGCCACTAGTCTCCCTGATTAATGACAGCATGTCCCTGGAATTACATTCAGGACTGGGAGACACAATGTGAGACACTCCTTATGTTGCCTCCTAATCAGACGAGGCTAAAGGTCAATCAAAGATGTTCTGGGATGCTTAGAGGGCCCCTAGTTTACAACCAGGTGTGAGTGATTAACCATTACACGCCGTTTCAAAACTGTCATCACAAGTGGGAGTGTCCACCCAGATGTATGAGTGCTACTACCAGTGCTTCGATGGTACACACCCGCAACCCCGCGAGAACACCCCCAACCCAGCGGCGCCTATTTACGCATTGGCCTATTTCCACGTCGGACCATGACGAACAAATATTTTATTTATTTTATTTGCGAGTGGTGTGAGTGTATATTATTCCCCAGACAGAACGGCTGTAGTGTTTTTCGTTTAGGGGGTTACACAAGGAAATGCCTACATTGTCAGAAGATAAGGTAGGATATAATAATAATGGCAACGACATTAACCTTTTTAATTATATAATTATATGAAAGAACGAATAATAACGAATCACGCAGTTGAGAACTCTACTCTGCGCGTATGGCGATGGTGTGTCCCACACAACAACACACACACTTATTGTATTTTGTTTTATATTATAGCCTATCGTAAAATGTGATTGATTCGTTTAAGAGACATTTAATATATTTGGTTTATTTCAGACAGACGGAACACG
This sequence comes from Trachyrincus murrayi, assembly GCA_900323305.1. Classification (NCBI taxonomy): domain Eukaryota; kingdom Metazoa; phylum Chordata; class Actinopteri; order Gadiformes; family Macrouridae; genus Trachyrincus; species Trachyrincus murrayi. The sequence goes on from OOFB01003119.1 coordinate 16,315, forward strand.
CAATTATACCCGCGATGAAGAATTCAGTGTCCTTCACTGTCCTTTTTTCAACGAGCTATTTAGTTTTGCAAGCAAATATCGTCAAACTGAAATCACCGCGGGGCGCTTCTATCTAAACCTTCATTAACCTTTTTAAATGGGCCTATACGAATAATACGAATGAATAATAACGAATCAAGCTGTTGAGAACCCCGTACACCGCGTGCATGGCAATGAGACAGTTAGGCTAATATAGGCCTATTTGGTATAGGCCTACTTCTATAGAACACACACAGTTATATTTCACATTGGTGCTATCATGACTGATTTCCTTTGCTTTCAGCGAAGCACTTCTATCTGGCGAAGCTGGGTTTGGATGGCGGTTCTGCCGTCGCCTCCGTGGGCTGGCATTTCGTTGCACGTCTTATTTATCTCGCGCGGGTGGGTGCTCGCGTCTTTTTATTTCGCAGTGACGGGCGCTCACGTCCTATGTCTTGCGAGTCGTTTTTTCGCACGCCTGGGGTGTATCCATGTTGGATGGATAAGCGTACCAGTTGGTACAGTCCACTGGGTAGGCTGGTAGACTGATCTAGTCATCATACATCTGGGTGGACACTCCCACCTGTGATGAAACGGCTTGTAATGGTTTATCACGCTCACACCTGGCGGTAAAATCGGGGCGCTTTAATAAAAAGGCAGAGGATGCTTTAACTACACTTTACTCTATTTAACAAAGACCAGTCTGTTAGATTCACCCGTTTTATACTACTTTGATCTACGTAATTGCTGCACTTTTATGTCACTGTCTTTTTTAGAATACTTCTAAAAAAGCCAATGACCAGACCAGACCAGACTCTCAGTAGAGCGTTGGTTAGAGTGCTTTGATTCCCAGCAGAAAGGTTCTGGCTTCAAACCCCACTACCCACAGTCTACCTGTAGGGATCCTTGAGCAAGACACCCCTAAGCAGAGGGGGGGGGGCTGCTCTTTACTGACATGTATCAAAAGAATATGCCTTGCTTTGGATAAAAAGCATCTGCTAAATGACTAAATAGCAATAATAGTAGCATGAATACGCGATGGCAGCAGATGAGCGTGTTCACCTCCTGTGGCGCGTCCCTCTTCCACTGCTCCATGATGCGTGGGTGCCACCAATGCTCCACTTTGCGCCTGGTCTCCGCTCGATAGTCCTTCTCCCACACCCCCGTCTCGCTGAAGAGGGTGCGAGCGGCGGGGAACAGCGCGCGGGGCCCGGGGCCCGGGAGAACACACCTTAGCCTGCCCGACTGGTGGGATCGCCCGAGTCCACGCAGCGCCAGGCTGCACACCGACATCATGTGAATCATTTGGGCCACCTGAGCAACACAAAGACAAGGGGTGACTGGATGATTATAGCAATTGTGCGTTTAACAATTAATTCATCCTCGGACCGTAACAAGTTGTTGTGTGTAAATGCAGTCTCTGACACAAAGTAAGCAGGTTATTGTTCTCTACTAGTTTGAACCAGTCTTGAACAGCAAGTCCGTATGGCAAGCCTGTGTTCGGTGCTACCCCTGTGGTTTGATTGTAGTGTTTAGTTTCTATGCACTATGCAAGTGTTCTGCCAATACTGGATGTCCAAAATGTCCCTGTTTAGTCAGTTTAGTTCCATTTTTTTTGTGCACAATCAAAAGTGTTCCAAGGCAAGGTTATCATAGTTAAATTAATCAATTAACACGTTAACATTAATCATTCACCATTTAAATGGTGAGTAATGAAACGGTACGTGCATTCGTATGGAACCGTACGCTTCGGGGTCCTGCGGTGCACGGTTCGGTAGGCACTGCGAACCGAACACTACATTAATCCATTGTTGTAGAGTCAAAGAAATAGAAATAAATGATTTAATCGAAAATTATTTATTTTCATCATTTATGCTTTCTCCATGGGAAAACAATGGAGTGGGTTTTGTGAATCGTTTCACGCCCAGTGAGTACACAAAGAAATAAATAAAAAATTATGGTATAGTGCTCCTTTAAGAAGTCCCTCAACAGCCTCCAGCTGATAACACCTTTTAACCACTTCACTTCGTCCCCCAAGGCCAAATCATCCTATTCATCATGTTTGCCGTTAGAGACGTCAACACTCTCACTCGGCCACCACTCAGACAGAGGGCCTCGGGGGTGAGATGGAGAACAAGAGCTACTTCCTTAATCACTTATTTCACTTATTACTTGTTATAACAAAAACAAAAAACACAGGTCTCCCAATCTTTGGCGTATACAACTCTGGATAAATAAGTAAGATATATCTAAATATATGCATATTATTCAGTCATTTATGTTTCATTACCACAAAATCTATGTAGAAACATAGTTGAATAATATTAAATTTGATTATATGTTATGTACACTACATTACAATGTTTCATTTAAAGTTCCACGTGTCCACTGGACCAATGTAGGTCACATTGTTGGCTATTTTCAGTGTATGCAAGGCAACAATGTTTGACCTAAATTGAATGCTCACACACAAAAAGCAAACACACACACACACACACACACA
>OOFB01003122.1:4101-16068 GCA_900323305.1 Trachyrincus murrayi
AAGCCGTGGTCATTCAGGACTACTCCGCTGTGTCTGTGTCCCAACAGCTATGGGTAAGCCCCCCCCCCCCTCCCGCTGTCAGCCAATCAGTGTGAGCCCCTTCACCCTCCTCCCACTTCAACCCATAACCCCTCCCCCCTTCCAACCCCTTGCCAATCAGCTTTGTTTGGCTTTGGAGCTGTCTTGCTCTCTTCCAAACAGCTTTGTGTTGAGTTGTGCTCGGCTACTTTTCCTCCCCCTGAAGTGAGATGCCAGCTGGGTACTGGCCCATGTTGACATGCCAGTTGGGTACTGGTCCATGTTGATATGACATTGCAACTTTTCAGAGGTTTTTTTTGTTGCACTTTTTGCACAAATGATTTAGATTCATAATCAGATGACGTAATCATTGATGTTGTTGCGTTCTTATTACATTTTGAATTTGAGGTTTTTAGTTTTGGGAAAATTTGCTATGTGTTGATGAATACTCCTGTGTACAGATGTGGGAGTGTGACAAATAAATACATTCCAATGAACAATAACAGGAAAGACAGAACAATGAACATTCATTTTAAAATGATGTTCATCTTCCTAACTATATTGCACATGGAAATCACTTCTTCTGGCGATGCATTGCACTCTTGCAGCTGCGCATTCTGCATCCCATTCCTCTGCATTACGTTATCCCTCTTCTTTGATCTGCATGCTTGTTACATTTTCCTTTCTTCTCATGACCCTCTTCACCCCCATCCCACACCCCTTCCTCCTCCTCCACCCGTAGGAGCCTGTCTTCTCCTCCACCTATTCTCCTCCTCTCTCCCTGGGCCAAAAGTGTCTGTACGTCGACCGTCCTGCTCAGGTAAGGGCATTGCATCTGGAATGCCCTGCATGGTCTTGCCTGTCCTTCGACAGCTCTCTCTCTCTCTCTTCCTCCCTCCCTTCCTCTCTCCTCCCCCCTCTCTCTCTCCATCTCTCTCTGAGTGAATCGGTCCTGACGGTGCAACAAGTTCAACAAGAGTTCTTCCTCGTCATTTTTTTGTTTCGCTGTCTCTTCGAATGACGGGGCATTATCCTAGCTCACTGACAACGGCGATTCCGGTTTATTGGAGTGTGTGTAAACTCCCAGACTCCTGGTTAGCCCGAGAGGTTTTTTAGAAGTCAGCTGAGGGGCGTCACGCTCGGATGAACTTGCTTGTTCTCAAGTGGCCTTCTGGTACGTGAGTAGCGGCGCTTCTTAACAGAGTTGTCTCGGTCACGTGATCTGTGGAGAGTGAGAGATGACCTGGTTCTTATACTGTTGGATAGTCTCATGTGCACAAGCTAAACTACTACTATAATTATTCTTGTTATTATTATTATTATTACTATTATGATAAGGAAGTATACAGAATATTCATATCAGTCATTTATATCAGACCCGAAATAAAAGTCCCTTGTTTGATTGGTTTTGGTTGCTGTTGTGTTAATGTAGTGCTGTGCCACTAATGATGTACAATAATATTGAATTATTACTAATATGTACTCACAACTCACAAGTAAACCTCGTGCGCAAAAAAGGGTGCAAATGTTGTTTTGTGCGTCATTATATGAAGCTGTATGTCAGATCATTTCAGCTCTAAGTGTCCTCATGAATCTTAACTGACAAACTAATACAGTTTCACCTGCAAGGCCAATGACCTGCATATCTCTGCACTTACCTCTGCATCGTGAATCTCACCCAGTGATCAAGTCTGTGTGATTAACTGTGTCCTCTGTGTGTGTGTGTGTGTGTGTGTGTGTCCCAGCGGTTGGGAGAGGAGCTGGTGGAGTCCCAGCTGAGCATCGAGGAGCGGAAGCAGATGATTTCTACCCGGGAGGATGCCTGGAAGAGCCGGGGAAGAGGAGCAGCCAACGACTCCAGCCAGTACACTGTGGCCGCACGCATGGTCAAGAAAGGTGGGTACTCTGTGCAGTGGAATGTGCCGGACTGTTTCTTTGGGTGTATTTGTGATTCATTAAGCGGTGAGGCTGATCCTCGTAGCGAGTGTGAGCTCCGTTACCAATGCCGTATGATTAATTGTGCCTCCAAGTTACATGTGCACCTTCGTTACAATCCTGTTTTGCAATCTGCCTTCATTTTCTATACATTCTTGCATTCTTAGTTAAGTGAGATGCGGTGAGATTGCTATGCTAAGGTATTTTCAATACTATAGATTTTTTTTGTTGTAGAAATGATAAATACAACCTAATGGTACTTCTTTATTATTAGTTATAGTTATTTATTATATATTGTTCTTTATTATTATATGTATATATATATTTTTTACTTTATTTACTTTTTTTATCATCTTTAGTTGAATATTCACAATCATCACTTCCAAAATCATTCTCAGTGTAATGCTGAGGTTTGGCAGCCATTTTAGTTTCTGCTGTGTTTCATTGTTGTTGTTGTTGTTGTTGTTGTTGTTGTTGTTGTTGCTGCTGATTTGCACGCGCAGGGTTGGCTGCCTCCTCCTCGGTCATCAGTCCCATCCTGTCACCAGTGGCTGGAAGGTTCAAGAACAGCAGCCCAGCTGTCAGCAAGCCACAGGATGGTGAGACACACACACACACACACACACACACACACACACACACACACACACACACACACACACACACACTCTCTTGCACCCAGTATCGCTTCATGGCGTAGTGAAGGCTACATCATTTGCCATTTGGCAGATGCTTTTATCCAAAGCAACCTTCAGTGAATTCAGATACATGTCACTAAGGAGCAGGTGGGGGTTAGCGGTCACTTGCTCATGGATGCCTACTGGTTAGGTTGTGGTGATGGGAGGATCCAGTACCCTTCAGCTGGGAGTCAAACAGCCTAGCTACTATGCTATACTAGCCACTAAGTCATTTCATTTCAGGGCAGTTTGTTCATTCATTGTTTTGATCGTATTTGACGATTGCAAGATGATACGCAGGAGAAGACCATTGTCCTGTCTTGGCGCTTATTTGGGTACCAAGCTCACAGATCCTTCTCGTTCTTCAGACATCGAGGCCAAGCCAGACATGGAGTCAGACAAGAGGCTTGACAAGCTGGAGACCTTCTTGGGGCGTCTGAATAGCAAAGGTAACAACGGGACTTCCTGCTGATATTATTCCATAACATCATATCCAATTATGTGTTCGACATTTTTGTTGTTGTCAACATCTACATCAACATCGTAGGTTGGATTTGTTCGACGCGTGACTGGAGTTTTCACAGTTACAAGTTGTCTTGAACGCCCCTCGCTCATCCGACATGTCTTCTCTCCACTGTGCCACCTAGTGGTGGGCTTACAGGAGACCACCCTGACGGTCACCGAGAGGGCCGTGAAGGAGGTGATGAAGCTGGACGACGAGGTCTTCTCCAAGTTCTACCGACACGTGGTCGACCTGCCCCGCATGCCCACCAGGATCGACGACGACTTTGACGCCATCTTCGGTTCCCAGGGTCCCAAGTGAGCAGAGGGCTTTACCTGCCTGCAGCAAAACACTTAGCAGCCCATGCAGTATGCCAGTGTATCTAACTTGGTACCTAAACCAAGAACAGTGTTTCTGTCCTGTCCAGTGTTTCGATGACCAAAGTGTTTGTTTGCTCATGTCAGCTCACCAGTACCCTGTCCTGTGGCTATCGTACGACACTTCCCGTGACCCTGTGCTTCCTTCCCCAGGCTGGCCTCGGCCATGGGGCGGCACAAGCGGTCGGTGCGTCCGTCTCGGAACGTGCGGTCGTCCAGGAACCCTGTGAAGGCGCTGGCGGCACGGCAGGACATCCGGCAGGAGTACACGGAGCAGAGGCTCAACATCGGCCTGCTGGAGAGCAAGAGGATCACCGCCGAGAAGAGTAGTAATGATGCTAATATGATAACAATAACAATAATAATACACTTTAGTTTAAAAACAACGTTTACAAAGTGCTTTAACATGCACAATAAAAACTCCAGGCAAGCGAAATTTTAAGTTAACTCGTAATTGGATGGGAGGTTGAGTATGTATATAGTATACTGTGTGTGTGTGTGTGTGTGTGTGCATGTGTGTGTGCGCGCGCGTGTGTGTGTCTGTATGTGCGTGCGTGTGTGCGCGCGTGTGTGTGTGTGTGTGTGTTCACACATCAATAGCAGCACCTTAATCCAAACAACACACTATTACTATATTCTGTTCAGTTTTTCAGTATTTAGTTAGCGTTGCATCAATAAGGCGCCGGGTGGTGACGGCTTGGCCCTTGTGCTCCTCCAGTCAGCAAGACGTCAGAGTACTCCGAGGCGGCTCTGGCCGGCTTGGCCTCCAAGGAGAGGTACAGCAGCGTCAGCCTGCGCAGCGTCAACATCTCCCAGCAGGTGTCCAACAACAGCGCCGCTCCTTACAAGAACCTCATGCTCATGCAGGTCAAAGGTGAGGAGGACCTCGCGACGCTTCGTTCACAAGCTGGAATTAAAGAGGTTTCTTTATGGAACAGCGGCGTGTCCGGCTGGTCGCTTGTTCACTTGTCTGATGGTTCGTAGTAGTAGTAGTAGTAGTAGTAGTAGTAGTAGTAGTAGCAGCAGTATAGTAGTAGTAGTAGTAGTAGTAGTAGTAGTGGTAGTAGTAGTAGCAGCAGTATAGTAGTAGTAATACTAGTAGTAGTAGTAGTAGCGGTGGTGGGGAATAGTAGATGGTGGTTTTCAGCCCTTTCAAATTCTGACTCGACTACCCTGAAGTGGTGTCACGTGTTGCATTAGCAGACACACAACCGGAAGTTTGATTTCAGGAATCTATCGTTTACTTCTTAGACAGACAGATAGCCGGACAGACAGACAGACAGCCAGCCAGACGGACAGAAAGATTGCAAAACATCAACAGACTATAAGTTAATGCTCTTACTTCTCAAAAGACTTGGATTGACTGACTGTATCTTCTCACCAGGACGACGCCACGTCCAGACCCGGCTGGTGGAGCCCAGAGCTTCGTCCCTGAACAGCGGAGACTGCTTCCTGCTGGTCACCCCGGACCATTGTTTCCTCTGGATCGGCGAGTTCTCCAACGTCATCGAGAAAGCCAAGGTGAGCGCACGCCTTCGGATAGCCTTGTACAGCTACAGCTAGAGACCCTGTCTTCTCCCTTCCTGCATGGCTTCTTGTGTTCCATGCATACGTTATTATACTACGCTATCTCACTTGCATGCATAATGGAAAATGCCTCACTTCGTTGACGTTGATCATGTATGATTTTTCAAATGTTCCTTTGATGTGTTCTTTTAACTTTTCAATCTAACACGTTTGTCAAACCCTTTCTGAAGGCTTTTGACGTGACTTTATTGTAACCTCTTCCTCCTCCACTCCAGGCAGCGGACCTGGCCTCCTACATCCAGACTGAGAGAGATGTGGGCTGCAGGGCCAACCAGGTCCAAACCATCGAGGAGGGTGTGAACCCTCAGGGTCCTATTGCACAGGAGTTCTGGGCCGTGCTGGGCGGACAGGCCACCTACCGACGTAAGGAGTGATGTTTACACACAGCACTGTTTCATTGGGGCTTGGACAGGTGTAGAATTATGTCGATCTGTGGATAAAAAAACAAGAAAGTAATTTGTCAAAAACAGAACAGGGATTTATCGTCAGCCGACTACTGCGCTCACCACGTTGGCAATACGCCTTGTAGTGACCCGGGATTGATTCCCACCTGCGGTCATTCCTCTCTTCTTCAACTCCACTTTCCTGTCTCTCTTCACTATCCTGTCCACAAAAGCCCATAAAAAAAGATTTAAAAGGCATTCGTCCTTTACGATCGTCCCCTTTAAAGGAAAACATTGTTTGAGCTAGTCCCCACCCGCTATCAACATTTAAAAAATGCTTGCTTCTCTCACACTTCTGGGAGACACTTCTGGGAGATACTTCTGGGAGACACTTCTGGGAGACACTTCTGGTAGACACTTCTGGGAGACACTTCTGGTAGACACTTCTGGGAGACACTTCCTTCTGGTAGACACAGATTTTGGGGGTTGTAGCCAGAAAGTTTGATTGACAAAACAATTTGAGTCCATCTTTACATCTTATCCTGCATTTTTGAAAACTTTGTGCATTCAAGTGGAGATTTGGACCAGCATGGATCAATCCATAGCACTGCTATGTAACCCACTACATCACTTCTCATCTAAAATACATTGTTTTAGGGTTTGGTTTCCTTTGATAATCTGGTGTATGACTTGTAGTATGTGTAGCTGTGTGTGTCACCAGGGTGAGCTATACGTTGCTGTTGTGTATCTCCCCAGCGGCGGGCCCAGTGGAGGAGGACGAGCACTTTGAGAACGGCATCGTGGAGACCAACTGCATCTTCCGTCTGCTGGACGACAAGCTGGTCCCCGACGACGACGAGTGGGGGAAGGTCCCGCGGAGCACCATGCTGGAGTCCAAGGAGGTCAAACATCTACCAGCAAACTGTTACACATACAAATGTGACGATGTATTTCATTGTTTCGTCCAAACCTTAGGTCAGCGATCGCCTGTACATCCCTAATAATGGGCAAATGGGGTTGGCTTGTATTTGGAAAATATCATGCACAGCTAATAGTCTTGGTGGGATCATCGAACCAACCTTAATATCTGTACATATGCGAAATAAATTCCAGGGTTAACACGAATGTTAATTGCGATTGACCACGACCCCCCAAAAAAACTGTCGTGCTCTGTGGGTTCCGTCCAGGTGCTGGTATTTGACTTTGGCAGCGAGGTGTACGTGTGGCACGGCAAGGAGGTGACCCTGGCCCAGAGGAAGGTGGCCTTCCAGCTGGCCAAGCACCTGTGGAACGCCACCTTCGACTACACCTGCTGCGACATCAACCCACTGGACCCCAGCGGCTGCAACACGCTCATACCCAGGTATGAAGGAGAAGTACAACCAGGAAATGCTCGCCCCCCTCCCAAAAAATACATTTTTTGGTTTGGCCTAAAAAATATCAAGGGTTTGCATCTGTTAGCGACTCAGCTAGCTGGGTTGACTCAGTGTTCGTTTTTTGCTAATGGCATCGCAAGGAAGTAAGTGTACTTTCTATATTAAACTACACAGCAGGGGTGTGTCCTTTTTATTAAATCTGCCGCATAAATAAATGTGAGTTAATTTTGTGAAGCGTAGCCTACATTCTCCACAGCGCTCTGCAAAGGCTGGGTGTTGTGTTGAGTTGTGTGATGTGTGTTATTCCTAGCTCAGCCTCTGCTAAATGAGTCACACCACTGCTACGCATACTTACCATGAACACCAAGCGATTGGCGGACGACACATGAAACCTACTAGAATACAACATGCTGTACGTGCACGGCCCAGTGCTACGCAATGACGTGTGTCTGTCCCTCCGTCCGTCCATCCGTCCCCTTGTCCCCAGGAGAGGCCAAGGCCGCCCAGACTGGGCCATATTCGGCCGGCTGACAGAGCACAACGAGACCATCTTGTTCAAGGAGAAGTTCCTGGACTGGAGCGAGACGAAGACACCGGCCCCAAAGAGTAGCGAGGAGCGACCCGCGGAGCAGAAGGTACCGCGTCATAACCTACTGCATGGTGAACAAGGGTATTCGGAAGAGAAAGTGAAACCCACGCCATCTAGTGGTAGCGTTGCAATGCTGCGCGAGTAACGCATTTCATTTCCCATTGACCGTTTGTATAATAAGAAACAGTGGTATAAAGTAACAAAGAGTATTTCAGTAGTTTTCTGGAGTATCTGTACTTTACTTTTACTTACTTTTCCAGGACCCCCCGCCTGCCGGGAAAGCGGAGTGCTGCCCGTACGACGCCAGCCTCATGCTGCCCGTCCTGCAGACGCCCGTCTCCACTATGTTGGACGGGGGCGACGTGGGCCGCGGCCACGGCCCCGTGGGCGACCGCGAGGACCGCATGCGGACGCTGGAGATCAGCACGGTGGGCGTGGAGGTGTGGCACATCCTGGAGTTCGACTACAGCCGCCTGCCGCGCCAGAGCATCGGCCAGTTCCACGAGGGAGACGCCTACGTGGTGAAGTGGAAGTACATGGTCAGCGCCACCGGTGGGTCCCCCGCGGCGACCGTGGGCCGGTCTCGTCTGCAGCTCCTCTATTGGTTGATCGTCCGGGGATCACAATCTGTTCAGATTCGTTCTTGCGGTTTCACCTGGAAATGTCATTTTCTGAATTTGACCTCATTCCTGTTTGACGCAGGGAGGTCAAAGCTTCACGCATAAACCACAGACACCTCAAAACAACGTGTCAAAATATCAATTTCTACTTAGGCACCAACTCTGTATTTATGTGTGTGCGTGCGTGCGTGCGTGCGTGTGTGTGTGTGTGTATCCCTGTGTATGTCCCGTCTCTGCGTCACACAGTGGGCCGGCGCCAGAACCCGGAGGCGCGGAGCTCGGGTCCCGGTAAGGAGAAGTGCTGCTACTTCTTCTGGCAGGGCCGCCACTCCACCGCCAGCGAGAAGGGGACCTCGGCCCTGATGACCGTGGAGCTGGACGAGGAGCGGGGCGCCCAGGTCAGTACTGTGTCTCAGTGTCCTTGGGGTTTCGACAGAAAGGACATGTGTTTCTAGTGACATGTGACTATGATACGTGTTGGACACTCCTCGTGACATGTTATGTGAGGATTAGCATTAGCATTTGTGTGCGTCTAGACTCTTAAGTCTGCATTTAGTATGCAGACTTAGTTTCAGTCAATCATTACAGACCATAATAGACCAGGAAGATTGGCCGCTGGATGTTTCCGTTTTGGGTGTTTCACTGTTGAGGCCAATAGCATTTATTTGACTCCCTGATGAACCCCTTCAACACACGTCTTCATTCTCACAGCCATGTGTGTGTTTGTGGTGTCAGGTCCCGGTGCAGCAGGGCAAGGAGCCACCCTGCTTCCTGCAGTGTTTCAACGGTGGGATGATCGTCCACGCCGGCAAGAGAGAGGAGGAGGAGGAGAACGCTCAGAGTAAGAAACTACTGTCCACTACTAGATGTCCGCTACTCCTGTACTGTCCACTACTAGATGTCCACTACTCTTACTCCACTACTCGTGTGTGTGACCTCCAGACGAGTGGCGTCTGTACTGCGTGCGGGGGGAGATCCCCGTGGAGGGCCACCTGCTGGAGGTGGCGTGCCACTGCACCAGCCTGCGCTCCCGGGCCTCCATGATCCTGCTCAACGTCCACAAGGCCGTGCTCTACCTGTGGCGTGGCTGCAAGGCCCCGCCTCACGTGTGCACCGTGGCCAAGACGGCCGCGCTGAAGATCAAGGAGCAGTGAGTGGAGCGAGTGTGGAGGACAGTTTGAGTTGGAGTTGACGTAGTGAGGAATGATCTGCTTGTTTAAAGCTAGAGAGAATTATTAAGAGCACTCGGCACAGTCACAGTCTCAAAGCATAGTTCAGCTGGCCCTCAGACATCCAAGTGAAAAATTTAAAAAAAGAACACCTCCTGCCAGAATCCCAAATCATCCAAAATGAAAATATGTAAGAAACTGAGTTTGACTGAACCGCGAGAGGCAGACTATAAAACCAACCAAGGAGAACAATTCAGCGTCACTTAGTGTCTCATCAGTTTCCCCGAGCAGGAAGAGAAGACGGAGAGAAGAGAATACATCAGGACAATGCAAGCAGCCTAGCGTAAGGGGTCAGGGACGTTACGCCTTCACTATACTGATGTGCAGTGAAGGGCCTACTGGCTAACTGAGCCATTGTAACTAAAGGCATTTGCTATTTCAATGCAGCCTGCTATGCTATTAGCTTATTTCCATTGCTTTCTTGCCTGTTCCACTGTTAGCTAGCTTAGATAGCTAATCAGAAGTTGGAAACTAACACCAACGCCAATTTGTATCCCAGACAGCAGCAAAGCTGATTCAAGTGAAATAGTGTAGGTTCATGCTTAAAGACATATTTTCTTTCTATAATATATCGCATTTGTGTAAAACGGGATATCAAAGTATAACAAAATTCGATAGTGGTGTGATTTGACATGACAAGACATGACAAGACATGACAAGACATTACAAGACATGACAAGACATTACAAGACATTACAAGACATTACAAGAGATGACAAGACATTACAAGACATTACAAGAGATGACAAGAGATGACAAGACAATATGAATGATTCCTGTGTGTTTGGCTCCGCCCAGGTGTCCTCTGGAGGCGGGGCTCCACAGCAGCAGCAACGTCACCATCCATGAATGTGACGAGGGGGCGGAGCCACACGGCTTCTGGGAGGCACTGGGCCAGAAGGACAGGAAGTCGTACGACTGCATGCTGCAAGGTACCTCGCGGCAGACCTCCCGATGCACGGAGATTCACCAGCGCTGTACCGTTCATTTGTTCCTTCAATATCCACATTAGCAGAACACACTGTAGTCAGGCAGTCTCCCTGGGGTCCACACACAACACATGAGACTTAAACAACATAACACATTTGTAAAATCTAAATCAATGAACACAAGCGAAGAGTGACAGGTTCAATACTTGACCAGGACACCTAACAGCTCTTGAGGAATGTGTGGATGAACGTGGGGCGTTACATATAAAACACTTTGAGTGTCTGTATCGCTAAATATATGCAGTCCATCCATTTAGTGTAGGTGGGATGTCGTAGATTTCCCGCCTGGGCTTAATAAAGTACATCTCAAACCTTTATCTTATGTAACGTCTTGCCAAAAAATCTAAACGCTGGTAACAAAATGTCTTCTCTCTTGTTCTGATTGGTCGTTCAGACCCAGGGAAATTCAACTTCACCCCGCGGCTCTTCCAGATGAGCAGCTCGTCCGGGGAGTTTGTCGCCAGTGAGCTGTCCCATCCGTCGCAGGCTCCGGACCTGGTCAACGCCCTGCCCTTCCTGCAGGAGGACCTGTACCACGTGGCTCAGCCTGGTGAGGAGAGGGTACCTGTAGACATACAGAGAGGACCTATACCTGTAGACATACACATACAGAGTGGACCTATACCTATAGAGATACACATACACATAGAGTGGAGAGGACCTAAACCTCTCTCTCTCTCTCTCTCTCTCTCTCTCTCGCTCTCTGTCTCTCTCTCTCTTGCTCTCTGTCTCTCTCTATGTCTCTCTCTGTCTTTCTCTCTCTCTCTCTCTCTCTCTCTCTCTCGCTCGCTCTATGTCTCTCTCTGTCTCTCTGTCTCTCTCGCTCTCTGTCTCTCTCTGTCTCTCTCTATGTCTCTCTCTCTCTCTCTCTCTCTCGCTCTCTGTCTCTCTCTCTGTCTCTCTCTCTGTCTCTCTCTCTGATCTGTGCAGCTCTGTTTCTGGTGGATAACGTCCATGAGGTGTACCTGTGGCAGGGCTGGTGGCCCCAAGACAGCGAGGCTCCCGGCTCGGCCCGCATCCGCTGGGACACGGACAGGAAGTGCACCATGGAGACCGTGCTGCAGTACTGCAGGGGTAACTACCTGCAGCCACTTCCTGTCCCCAAGACGCATGCAGCCACTTCCTGTCCCCACTTCCTGTCCTCAAGACGCATGCAGCCTGTCACAAAGAACTACACACTTGTTGGGTTTTACTTTTCTTTAAAGGAAACAAGTGATAGGCGTGGTTGAGAAGTTTTTCTATGAATTATTGCACTGTAAAAAAAGTATTGAAAAATGTACTTTGAAGTGGCTTTGGATTAAGTGTCTGCAAAATTCTGAAATAGTGAAACTGCTTAAAGTGGCGATGTCGCCTCAGAGCTTCACGGCACTGCGTGTGTTCGTCCCTCACAGAGAAGAACGAGAAGAAGCCCATCAAGTCGTACCTGATCCACGCCGGCCTGGAGCCGCTCACCTTCACCAACATGTTCCCCAGCTGGGAGCACCGCGAGGACATCGCCGAGATCACAGAGAGGGTCCGCTCACACACACACACGCTCACACACACACACACACACACACACACACACACACACACACACACACACACACACACACACACACACACACACACACACACCAAGTTACAGGCTAAAGAATACCTATGTGTATGCAGACTTAATTGGGGACCTAGATACTGGAAACAGA
>OOFB01003127.1:3873-17001 GCA_900323305.1 Trachyrincus murrayi
AAGGACAGAACTAAATGTTTTGCTTTTGTACATTTTGTAAATTCTCCCTCGCTACTGACACTCACTATCAAAATTCATGAGCAGGGAATCATTTCTAAATCCAAAGTCCGCATAGAGATCAATAGTCATTGATCATGTTGATCCAAGGGTTTTATTGGTTAGGGCACCATACAAAATAACTGGTTAATAATTGATAGGTTATTATTGAAGTATTATCTATTTATCCTTGGAAATGTTATCAACAGTGGCAGCAGTGCATGTGCCCACCTGGTCCAGATAGCGTGGAAGCAGAGCTCGGAGGAGCAGGGAAGAGCACTCACTGAGCTCTGAAGGCTTCACTACAGCTGCATTACCTACAGACAGAGAGAGAGAGAGAGAGAGAGAGAGAGAGAGAGAGAGAGAGAGAGAGAGAGCATCTGTATGAATGGGATGAGGTCACCGAGGGGTGAGTGCAAGAGAGAGCCACATTGTGTTGATTTGCTTACGTCATGGGCAAGAGGAGGAGATTTTTTTTTTATAAACAAAAGAATTTCCACATATGTGGAGGATGAAGAAAAAAAAACACATAATACATGACAGTCAAACCTCAGGAACAGTGCAAGCACTGAGGAAACACAGATTAGAGTGCCTCAAATTGGTTCCAAGTGATAACACCCTATAATATGTATTATAATTATAATATAAGGTTTCTGTTTGTTTGACTTCAGAAATGAAAAGGATTTCTCTCCAAAAGTGGATCCATGCTACATTTTTCAATGTGAAGAATACCAACAATACGAATGAGTGTCGCCGAATTGACGGTGCAAAAAAGGCGTCCTACCCGCAGCGATGGCCCCAACAAGGGGTGACAGCGTGAGGGCCCAGGGGTAGTTCCAGGCCCCTATGATCAGCACCACTCCCAGGGGCTCTGGCTGGATGTACACCTCGTCCGCTATGGTGAGCAGGTTCTTCTCTACAGGCCGTGGGGCGGCCCACTGCTCCAGCTTGGCGATAGCCAGGCTGATCTCGTTCTCCAGGCCTATGAGTTCCAACAGTGGCGTGTCGTACTGGCTCTACAGGAAGTCCCCCCCCCAAGAGGTTTAGAAAATGTAGACCCCCCCCCCCTCCATCTCTATTCTGCATTGTTACAACTTACAACCCCATAAATGTGCATTGTGACTACGTGGGACAGATAATAATAATAATGATGTTATTTATATAGCACCTTCAGTGCATTAAAACAATAAAACAGGCAGCAATGAAATACTAAAGGCGTCTCTGATTAAAAGATTTCTTACACGTGATATCGAGATGTTACATCAACCCAAAGCAGGTTTACACAGGCAAATATACAAGGTTTTCTAGCCTTGCTCTTTAAACCTGCTTCCCAATGCCACGTGCGTGCTGCTGATCCACTCACCCGGTTGATGTCTTGTTTCAGTGCTGTGGAGATCTCAGTCTGTCGCTCTGTGATCATCTTCTGGAGGGCAGTGAGCTGCTGCAGCCTGAACTCCAGCGCTCTGGTCCTGCCGCTGAGATAGGCCTCCCTGGCCTTCTTCACTGCCTGCCTTTCCATGGTCAACAAGTAGGCACCTGCACTATGAGGCAGGTCCTGTGGAATATAATCATAATAATAGTCGTTTATATTTTTACAATTAATTTTACAATATATATCCACAATTAAATTTTTCTATATATCCTACACTTTTTTGTGTTTCAATTTTAAAATAAAGGCCTAAGTATTGATTGAGGAAATTGCAGATAAGTAGAAACTTTTAAGATAAGAATGGGTTGAGGGCATTTAACAATTTCACACAAAAGATATATTAGACATCTCTAATATAAATATACAGAGTAGCCTAGGTCTACATTTTCCTATTTGGGAAAATACGATATACGCTACTTTAATATGCCCTATGTATCCACGTCTCTTTTAAATAGGACGTTGTGACAAATACAAATAACTACACTGTGAAAGATGAATATCGACTCTTAGGTCTACGTTATACCAAACTATTTTAAAATATGTCCTACTTACCTAGTAATAGATACACGCAAAATATATAATATCTGTCAAAATACCGATCCGACACTCGGGTTGTCCAATTCCTTCAGCGTGTAATAGGAGTTCAGATGTCACAACAACATGCGCTGTGAGCTTCCATTACAGCAGAGCGCAGGCTGCACCCGGCGGACTGGACCCTGAGTGGGCGTCCTGCCGGACAATTAGCGCTTGTTGTCACCCCCGAGTAGCGCTGGTTTCAGTTTACCAGGAGATACGGCCAGGATAGTCACTCGGCGTCACTGACCCTTTATAATACCCCCCACTGTTTACTAGACCCCTACAGGATGTTTGTCCTTGTTGTAATTCGACTTAAATGTATGGCCTGTAATGCATGGCAAGATAGTTAATCGTGATGGTCGGCGTTTTACAAGGTGTGTACAACATCTCAACAATCATAAAACTTAATAAATGTGCGAACCTTGAGTTTGTTAATAAGTAAGCTAGTGTACTAAAACGACCTATTGTGTAGGCCTACTCACATATGCAAGTTATATACGTTTTTTTTAACATAACATTTAATCAGAAAATATTATTTATTGTACATTATATTACTGGTTAGCGAGCATATTTGTGCAGTTTTACATACCATTCTGAACATTTCATTAGCATAGTAAAGACAGTGAAGTACAGTTAAGTTTCAGTTACATATGCAACAATTTGAATTTGCCAGGTTAATTAATATGATACATCAAAAAGACTAAAGGCAGAATCTTTCACAATAAAGGTTTAGTCTGCGCATAATAATATATCATAACAAAAGGAGGATGGGCTCTTCTAAACCACAGGTCTCCTGAATCAGATGTATGAGGACATTGCATGACGATGTAGCTGGTGTCCAGAGTGGTTTGTGCTCTGAAGCTTGCCTTCAGGGCTTTCGGCAAGAAATCTTTCTGCCAGAAAGGCTTTAGGAAGTCAGGTGACGTTTAGGATTTCTGGCAGAAATGAAGGCAAACTTCTCCCATGTGCGCACCAAGACAGGGTCTAACCAAGGCCTGAAGGACTGTCTGCCCAGTGTCGGGCCAACTCATCGCAGGAACCGCTGCAGGAAACACAAAGATGTGAAATAGAGTAAGAACATTTTCTAGTTATACATTAATTCATGCTTGTGTTACCAGCAATTATAAATACAGCTCTCATTAGGACAAAAGTGTAGATGTTGTTGAAGATGTAAAAAGGTAAATCCCGTACAAAAACAATGGGCCTATTTAGCAGATGGGAGCGAGGCATGCTGGGTAATCAAAAGGGTGACTGATCACACAGCATTATGTGGTTAGAAGTCCAGGACAACACCACACATTGTTTCAGAGGGACAATGCCATTCTTGTGCCAGAGCACAAGACTGCAGTATTGTGGGTGTTGGGAGGTAACCTCTTATC
The DNA here is from genome assembly GCA_900323305.1 of Trachyrincus murrayi. Taxonomy (NCBI): domain Eukaryota; kingdom Metazoa; phylum Chordata; class Actinopteri; order Gadiformes; family Macrouridae; genus Trachyrincus; species Trachyrincus murrayi. The sequence goes on from OOFB01003127.1 coordinate 7,294, forward strand.
TGGTTCCAATGGAAACTGTATTTAAAAGGCCACACAACATCAACAACACAGCCCATTCACGTTGTCTGCCAGGGTTAGGGCACTGTGATTTTCACCACTACCGAAATCACATTGTTAGACATATTCTCTATTTCTATTTACATCAAAATGATGCTCCCCGATTTAGATCAATAGTGGTTTAATATGTTTATTCTAGCATCTATGATCTCTATATGCAATAAAATCATACCCTTGTTTTCTGCAAGGCAGGACATTATGAAATCATAGCATCGGTTTAGTAGCCAATCAGGCCGAGAGACCCCGTGGCGTGGCTGTGCTGTACCTGCACGACGAAGGCAGCCAGGGCAGTGACCATGGAGAGCATGGCCATGCGTCGCAGCCTGCCCAAGTTGACCTGCTTGAGGATTAAGAAGCGTGCCCAGCCCAGCTTCTTGCTGGTGTGCGGTGGGTAGCGCATGCTGTTCATCCCCTCCATGTTGAGCTTCTTGATGAGGCAGCTGCGCATGTGGCTGAGCTGGTCGAAACTGTGCTGCCCGTGGTACCGGCCCATACCGCTGCTCCCTGAATAAAAACACAAAAACAACGTGTGGGTGACCGTGTACTCGGACAAAACGATGGTCCGACCACAGCCACATACAACTAGAATATTGTAAAATAATCCTCTGAAAGAATACTATGGCAGTCGGTTTGTGTACACTTATAAAAGCGATCATAACCAGATTAAGGAAATCATTTCAACACCTTAGTTCAATTAAGTGATTTGATTTATTCCCAGAGCATAAAGCGATCAAGACTCCCAGATAACGCAATCGTCATTAAATTCATACTTCTTGCAACACCGTAATGGCATCAGATTCAAGTCGCATCCATTTTGACCCGAACACAGCTGATTTACCAGATACATGAACAACAGTGTGATGTTGGTGTTTACAGATGTATGCACTCGGGTAAAAGTGCAGACATTACTACGTCTCGACGTCAGTGGTCATATAAACGCAGTAATCGGTATGTCGGTATGACCTTAATCTGATTATTCAGCCTTAAACTTGGTGTGGATGTAAACATACTGAGTGACATGCTGCAAAATGTCTAGCCAGACATCAATCTATCTGTAGTCTTGTGAAGGGTCACAGCCACTTAATCAAGTTGGGAAAACTGAATTAAAACTTTAGACAACCTGGCATTTCATTGGTTGCAAGTATGACGACAGATCGCTGTGTTTCAGCCTTTTCCCATTTTTGTGCTTCAATTCCGACATTTTAGAGCCAGAGACATTGACTGTTTAATATTCCATTAACGTTGATATTTCAACATGTAATCTATTTTTGACAATTACATTATCCTTATGCTCGGAGTACACAGCAAATACTAACCAACTCCTCCAAAAGGCAATGCGCTGACGGAAAAGTGAACCAGACAATCGTTGGCCAGCACGCCCCCGCTGGATGTCTCCGCTATCACCCTTTTGATCAGCTAAACACCAGACAAACACAAACAATACAACACAGAAACATTCTTTGTCACGTTTCTTGAATGGCTGAAGTTAGAAATTAAAGAAGCAGCAACCCATGACTAAACACTTGTAGTTTGTTTCCATCTAATGGTTCAAATAATGATTTGTGTTATCGTTCGATCAAGGAACCCCAATGCAGAACACCAAGAGGAGACGTCAGGCGAGGTAGTCAGACAGGCAGGGGTTCGGCAACAGGCGAGGTAGTCAGACAGGCAGGGGTTCGGCAACAGGCGAGGTAGTCAGGCAGGCAGGGTTTTGGCAACAGGCGAGGTAATCAGACAAGCAGGTAACAGAGTGAATAGGGTCAGTGTAAACAACGATCTGGCAAAGAGTGAATGAAAAGCCGGGGTTTAAATACTGTCACAGATGAGTTGATGAGCCACAGGTGTGTGAATGCTGATCAGGGGAGGGAATGGGAAATTATGTCATCGGGGAGGAGCTGGAGACAGACGACACGCCCACCAACACATGCAACATAGAACAGACAAGACAGACAGGAGAGACGGAGACTAACTGCCACTAGGTGGCAGAAGTTGACGGCATAACAATTTGGGGCTTTTACTCTTATAATTCTAATCGAGTGAGGCTCAAAAGCACATGCGGTTTGCCAGAAATGTGAGGGATGTTGACCTTGTTGTCATGGGAGAAGACATAGAGGGCCAGTGGTTTCTCCCTCTCGTTGATGAACTGGATGGCCTCGTTCACGCCGCTCACGGTGATGATGGGCAACACCGGCCCAAAGATCTCCTCCTGCATCACCTTGGACTCCACCTTCACATCCCGCAAGATAGTGGGAGCTGAGCAGACAAGCAGACGAGCACACGGCACGTCATAGAAGACCATATGACCCACCATACAAGAGCATTACTTGTTCTTTACCAAAAACAGTGTAGCGTAAATCATTTTTACCGTTTTTACCCTATCCGATGGTGATAAAATTGATCTGATATCAGGCTAAAACAATGTCAAAAACAACGTCGGATATAATTTACAATATAATCGTGTCGTCATTGTCTTTTAATGACAACTGGTCAAATAACGTAAGCTCATAGCTAGACTCTCAGTTGGTAGGATAAGTCACCAATAACCACACGTATATCAGTGCGTCTCTAAGTGAATACTAAAGACTAAAAAGTAGAAATGCACGCTAACCACATACCTATATAGCATTGGGACTCATCACTGTCTCCACCAATAGCAATCGTGTTTCCCTCCATGAGCGCCATGACCCGTTTGAAGTGCCGTTGGTTGACAATGCGTCCATAGTCCTCAAAGGTCTTTGGATCGTCTGTATAAAATTCCTGTCAATCGTGGGAAAGGCTTTGATTCATAAAAGCTGGCATGAGGTTATCCAGGGGACATTTGTGGCATAAGCACTGTTCAAGGCCTAATAGGCCTGTGTTCATATTATGCTACCTTTATAGCGGTTCATTAATTTTGATGTATTGATATAAACAAATTAAGCCTTTTCATTGCCTTTTCTGCCAAAAATAATACAGTATACAAACCACAACATGCACACAATTACAGACACAAACAGCTGTATGTAAAACCACCACGATGTACTCGATCTACCAAGACAATGGAGATCATGACAAACACTGACTACGCATCATGGTGTTAATGACACATTGATTTCATTGAGTGACCTTGATGCACTTCCTCATCTCCTCCACCACTCTGCTCTGGATGCTGGGTTCACAGAGGACGTAGTCGGGAGCGATGCAGGTCTGACCACAGTTAACAAATTTCCCCCATGTTATTCGGCTGTAGAAAAACCCACCAACAACAGACTTTAACTGAACAGGTCTGCGCTATGCATGCCTACTTAAAAGGTGCTGTAGGTAGGATTTAAGAGCTATTATTTGATTGTAATCTGTTAGGAATGGCATAGCCATCCGTCAGCTATTAGTGAGTGGAATGCGCTGTGAGAATATGTTTTCTGTTGTTGTCTGCACATGCCTCTGTATAACACAATTTAGATTTTAGACCACTCCCGGCTCATTTCTGACCAATCAGGGCATGTCTTCCCTGATTGGTTCGGGAAACCCATCTTGCCTGTCAATCACAGGTGCGTGAAATACAACACTTCTCAATGGCAGAGGGGGAGGGGATGTTTTTTTTGGGTTGTTTAGTTTCAAAATCTTGCCCTCTTTCCTGCTCTCTCGCTCTCTCTTTACAAGTCTCGAAACTTACCTACAGCACCTGTAATTGTCTTTGCTGAATAAAAGATATTGTGATTTCAATATGGTAACTTCGATTGAATATTACCGGCAGGCGACCCTGAGGTCACAGTCCTTGTGGATGTAGCAGGGGCTCTTCCCTCCCAGCTCCAGGGTGACGGGGGTGAGGTGGCGGGACGCCGCCTCCATCACCAGGCGGCCCACAGAGCTGCTCCCGGTGTAGAAGACGTGGTCGAAGCGTTGCTTCAGAAGCTCCTGAGTCTCCGACACGCCGCCGGTTACCACCGGATAGAGGTCCTAGCGGGGGGCAATGGCAATGAGCACCATTTACACTGCATTGAAGGGGTGCGTTTCAGACCCTTATTCAATCATGAATTGAAATAAGGACATCCAAGTGCTATCTTTAGTGTTATTGGAGCATCCTACCTTATCTAGGTAGAGGGGCAGCAGTTCCTCCATGACCTTTGCAGAGTGAAAACTGACCTCTGATGGCTTAATCACAGCTGCATTACCTGTAATACATAGTAAGAGGGCGGAAGAGAGGGTATGATAGCAGCATTATCTCTGAAAAAAATTATATATATATATTTTGATCTGTGTTAAAACCACTATTAGTATCACAAGCCTACTTAGTCATGTCACGTAATTTACAAAATCAAATATTGTGATGTTTGTGACCCAATCTCAGAATCAATAATGTGACAATATACTACTAACAAACAAGCATCCATTGTCTATTCCACCACACAGTTGATCAATCAATGTACTATAATGTAACTTTGATACAATGAAAATACAACAATACAATGACAAACAGTAATATAAGGAAATGGTAAAATAGGAAATAAGAGACATGAGGGGACCTGAGGACCTGAGTCATCTAGAGGGAGCATACATTAAAAGCATGTAGTATTAAGGCACTAGTCCATTGAGTGATTTCAACACCAATAAAAGGATCTTAAAATCTATTCTAAAACTGACTTTAGGATCGGTGAGAGGTGTGCTCTCCTTCTGGTCTTGGTCAGTACACGTGCTGCTGCATTACATTAGGGTGAAGGCCTTACCTGCAGCGATGGCCCCCACTAGAGGCTGGAGTGTGACGGCCCAGGGGTAGTTCCAGGCCCCTATGATCAGCACCACTCCCAGGGGCTCTGGCTGGATGTACACCTCGTCCGCTATGGTGAGCAGGTTTTTCTCTACGGGCCGTGGGGCGGCCCACTCCGCCAGTCGCTCCACCGCCAGGTTGATTTCTCCCTCCAGCGACATCGTCTCGAACAGTTCGGTTCCATTGTCACTCTAAAGGGGGAAAAAGAGCAGGGGCCCCGCGTGTTATCACGTTGTAAAGTGCACATTTAGTATTTCCAGGCAACAACAAATGGCAGGTTCCAAATCCTGTTTATTTCTATGTGAAACAAGACACCGGCACTGTTTGTTCTGTTTTTATTATATTGTTGTAAAGTGACTTGTGTTTGTGAAGGGTGCTATATAAATGCACTTTACAAACTTTATAACATTGTAAACCCTGCAGGTTGAGATTGTGGAAAACAAACAGTGCTGCTAGATGAGTACAACATTTGCTGGTCTCAGACATTATTGCAATACATATAATCGGATGTAACAGGGGCATTCTTGAAACATTGGAAGGAACTACATATAGGCCTATACTAGGGGTGTAGGAAATGTGAAGCCTCCAACCTGTATGCCTGTGTTAAAGGACATTGATACACAATTCTCTTTTTACAATATAGTGAAATAATCAGTGGTAACGGTTAGGTTGGGGTTTTAACATAACTGTTGTCTGAAGTTGAATCTACTCTGTCCCCAGGCCTTATTGTAATTGTGTTAGTATATTGTACATGTTGTAGTATAGCAGGAGTAGTGTACTAACACTATGTAAAATGTAACCACTATATTGCTGTACACAATTAGGTTATATAGAATCATGATGATATGATACGATGCATAACATGTTTCCAGATGCTATATTTTACACAGCACTCCTATTACTTTACTCTACCGATTGCTAGAAGAATGCAGGGGCTTATCAACCATTATAATACCCATCATGATAGACTAACCAAACACGCTTGACCTTTGGAGCTACTGCTTTATCGACAGTCCAACTCAGCGGTTGCCATACCAACCATTTAGGCTGAAACTTGTCTTATCCATCAACAGTCTTTTGGGACTATTAGATTAATCATTCAGTTAGTAAAAAATTTCATTAATAATGTCAAATGCCCAGTACACGGTAGGGATGTCCGTGACTAGTCGTTTAGTCGTTGCTGCGCTTGGTAATCTAAAACAGAGAAAAGTAACCAAATATTTGCATTTCTGCAGAGAGTAACAATATACTTTTTTTATTTTACCAACGCTATACACAATTGTCCCTCCTACAGAACCAGTTCCACCAAATGAAGCTCTGCCCACTTCACAACTCCAGTGAGGAGGCAATGTGCTGATAGGCTCAGGAATGCAGATGCTCGTGTATTAAAGCCAACAGTGAGATGGGCGTGAGTGCGTGTGATACAGTGTAAACTTGTAAACAATTGTGAATTGTAAATGCTACAGCCCAAAAAATATAACCTTTCAAATGCATTGCACATATAATCCTGAATGAGTCCAGGTAATATCTTCTAAACACTTTAACTCTTTTCTTTGCGGCTTTCGCAGCTGTGTAGAGTCCTGTGGTTAGGACGACGGCCCACCTTGCACAGATCCTTTTTGACAGCGTCTGCTATGTCCTTGCGTCTCTCCTTGATGAAGCGGTGCAGACTCTTGAGCTGGTGCAGACGGTACTCCAGCGGCTTGCTCTGACCAGTCTGGAAGGCCTTCCTGGCTCGCTGCACGACCAACTGCTCTCTGGACATCTTAGGAAGAGAGGTGTGTTTTTGATCATTATTTATCATTATGATGAACTCATTTACTTTCCTTTTGTGTTTTTGTTGGGTTAGATCCTCAATGTTTGCAGCCTGTAGCCTCCTCTTTAATGGCGGATAAAAGCAACCCCTACATAACTAAAGAGGAAAGTTGTTATGTGATTGACAGTACTTTGTCCATGGTATATTCAACATTGTATAAACACTTCAGCTCCATTCATCATAATCTTCTCTTGTCCCATATGGTACTACATGAGTATCACAGGTCGCTATTCTAAATGCGTTTGTCTTTTCATCCTAGATGGGCTATATTCGACTACACGCTAGCTCTGACTAGAAACACTGGGATGTGTATTGCATCCCTAAAAAGACAGTATCTAAGTGTCTGCATTCATAAATACGATAGCATTTTAGAGCGCAGTGGTTACCTTGATTATTCCGTCCTGCGTGTGGAAATAATTGAATTGCAATACAGAGTTGATTTGTTTTTCTAAACCGAAACGCAGCTTCGTCATTTGTTTGGCAGAACTCCGGGCGTGCGGCTTCCGGTTACGTCATCCATGGGGGCTGGCTCTGGTTGGCTACCTAACCTAACCCCGGCTCTGGTTGGCTACCTAACCCCGGTCCATACCAGACAGCCTGTAACGGGATGCTCCAAATCAGAGAGGCGAGAGAGAGAGAGAGAGGGGGATGGACTTCAGATAGAGGGATATCCGTTTCGGTGTTTCGGTTATTGCTTTGTCAAATTCTCATTCAAAACTTCATGTTTGTTTTCCGTGTCTTTGTTGTTGTTCTTCTTGTCATGTTGTTATTCTTCTCGCTCCGCTCCGGGGACTGTTAACTGGCGTACACAGCTTATAGGAAGTAAGATACCGGAAATGTCGTTGCGGTAGACCGGTATAACGCTACAACTCATGGTCATATCTCAGCCCAGTAGCTTCCGATGGCATGGAAGACTTCCAAATCCGATCATAGGCGACTAATCTCCCTATCTCACTCATCTCAATCACTGCTAGATCCATGGCGCTTAATGCATCCTGACGTACGTGAAGACTCTTGGTTTACTCTAATGCCTCATGCATGAAATGCACGAGGCACACTTCTTTGTACACTTGAGTTATATTTGGCTTAAATTCGTATTGTCTTACTTCTTTAAAAGCATCTGGTGTACATTACTGCCATCTAGCGGCGGCCTCTGGTATCCCCATACGATGCACTGTTAAAAGACATCCATGTTCGGCGCTCATGTTTCGAGAGTCCAACCTAAAACTGTCTTGTTTTGTAATTCAGAAGTAGTTTATCAACATGTTTGTCATTTGGAGTCAATTTTCCGTTGACAGAAGAATCAATAAATAAATCAATAAAAATACTTCTCTATTCCCAGTCAGATTAAAATAGTGAATACTCTATTCACTTATATAGGCCTACCAGTAGGCTATTATTATTCCTTTTCATACAATGTTTAGTTCTGTTTTGATGTATGCTGCCTTTTAATTAGAATAAAAAACATGAATACAATTCATATTTGGGATTAATGAATTGATAAAACATTATCGTAATAAAACACAGCTAATTTAAATCAGAAACTAGGACTGATTCATTAAATTATAATCAAACTTCGTCAACCACAACAGTAGGCTGATACAATTCTTAATCTGTAATAGATTTTGTACTTTTATTGTGAAAAGTGTATTTTTTTTCTTCGAAAGGTTAATCATAAAAAAATTACCCACAAACCAGAGTTAATGCACATTTCCAAATTGTCTATTTCTGTCTCAAGTAGCTTTGCCTATGTAGGCAATATTTTGGCTCGAGTATAAATGTTAGTGGTTTACTTTATAAAGTCAGCTGCAACTCATGAATAATACATTATCGGAAAAGATAAAACATTATCGGAAAAGATAAAACATTATCGAAAAAGATAAAGATACATGACCCGCTGTCTTGTTCTTTTTTGAATTACATTGCATACTCACTAGGTGGCAGCAGTTGACTTCTCTTTACTGGACTCTTATGAACCCATTAACCCTGAAACACATTTTATACCCAAGAGTGAAAAATCCGCAGTCTCCCAACGATGTCAAAGAGATATGAGCTTGCTGTATGCTGTTTCAACTCTGATATCGTATGCTGACTGCATGGGCTATGGTACAGCTAGAAGGAGAGCGTGTGCGCCCGGGGGCATGGGGAGTCTGTCTGTAAAATAGACTAAGTTGTCAAGTGTGTCAGAGATTTTTTCCCCCCATGGTTCTTTCTCCGCTTCCACTTGCATGCATGCGTTTGCATATTTATCCATGGTTTATGTAAGAAGCTGCATGTTTGTATTGCCTGTGTGTGTGTGTGTGTGTGTGTGTGCGCGCTGCTGGTCTGCTGGTCGGCCCTCAGAGCTGCCCACCCTGCACCTCCAGACCTGCTGCTCATTATAATGTCCCGCTTTGAGCGTGTGACCATCTGCACCAGCCGGTTGGCACCCCCTCTGCCAGTCGTTTGATGTCAGCCATCGGAGTCCAACGTCGGCGACAGTGGCGGCATCCCCGGCACCAGACGTAAAGAAGATCATTTTCGGGGGGGGGGGCGGGGGCTGTGGAAACTCCTGATGTTTTCATCAGACCTGGTGAGGTCAGTTTCCAGGTGGAGCCATCATCAGTCCCCAAACAAAGCGGCAAAAGCTACTGGTGCACTTCAAGGAGTCCATCTGTTAGAACTATCTTGAAGTGCATGTGATGTGACATACAGGTCCATGTTATGCCAGATGCCGAAACAGCCACACAAGTGACTCTAGTGGTGAGGTGGCGTTGAATTAATTGAATTGAATTGTCCATACAAAGGAGCTTTATATAACCTACCGGTATGTTATGAACTATAACTAGAGCAGTTTCCCTATCAGAATAATAATAATAATAATAATTCGTACAAATACAATAGGTATCCACAGATACTCTGTGAATACCTAACTATGACCATAACTCTCTCTTCCTCCTTCACTCTCTCACATGTCTCTGTTTCTTCCCACTTCCCACTCTCTCTCTCTCTCTCTCTCTCTCTCTCTCTCTCTCTCTCTCTCCCTCTACCGCTCTCATCCTTCCTCATCCTCCTCTCTCGTGGCTTAAAACTCACTCTCTCCCCTTCTTGT
>OOFB01003128.1:11099-23881 GCA_900323305.1 Trachyrincus murrayi
CCGGCGAAGCTGTGTAGTTTTGACTGGGCCTGAACGCTCCGCTGTGAGGCCAGCGCTAACGGGAGAGAGGACTTCCTGTGACTTCTCATGAAGTAAAAGCTGTTTTAGTTCTGGTGAAAATCTTAGAAACGCTGAATAAACAACTGCAGCTTATTTTTTGCGCCATGTCCTGCCTCCTGCATGCCTCGCCTAAACCGAACGGAGTGTTTCCAACCTCGCTCCAACTTCAAGTCCTTGAATTTGATCCTTCAGTCAGTACAGGAGGGTGGGATGCTCTGAAGCAGGATGGGACCTCCGCAACGGTCCTTCCAATGTTGTAAAACAATGTTCTGCTTTTTACAAGTTTTGATGATGGGGTTTCATTTACTCAAGCGTAATAGACATTTTTGTTTATGAAATGGTCAGAAATAACAGGAAAATGCATCGATTTCTGTCAAATAAGGTAACACAGACTCATTGCCTTTACTGTACTGTACGCGGACCGATCATACAAATATGAAGCGAAAGAAAGTGAAACGCCCCCTTCACCCGGATTTGAGCGCGTCTGTCGTCAGACTTTAGATATGAATGTAAAGACTTTAGATGTGAATCTAAAGTCTGATGTAATCCTGTTACACATGCGTACCTTCTTGCGGAGCTGTCGTTCTCTGGAGGAGTGGGACTTGACGTGTTTCCGCAGGGAGCTGGGGTCCGTGTAGCGCTTCAGACACCCCGGGACCTGACACCCATACGGCTTCTACACACGCACACACACACACACACACACACACACACACACACACACACACACACACACACACACACACACACACACACACACACACACACACACACACACACACACACACACACACACACACACACACAATTACACACAGACAATTATGAGTGCATTATGAGGACACACACACACACACACACACACACAACATATAGACTTTATATGGTGTTTGTGTGTGTGTGGTGTTTATCTATATGTGTTTATGTATATGGTGTTTGTCTGTGTGGTGTTTACGTATATGTGCTTGTGTATATGGTGTATGTGTGTGTGGTGTTTACGTGTATGTGTTTATGTGCACGTACAGTGTCCAGATGTGTGCGCTGATGCTTCGCTCTGTCGCTGGAGTTGCTGAATGCTTTGTAGCAGCCGGGGTGCTGACACTGATACGGCTTCTCCCCCGTGTGACTCCGCAGGTGGATCTTCAAGTTTTCTAGTCGAGAGAACGCCTTCTTGCAGCCCTCGAACTATAAATACACACAGAGACAGCCAATTCCAAGAGAAGAGAGAGAAAGAAATCGAGTAGAAAATGTAATTATACCAGGTGGGCCGGGCGCAGTTTTAATGTCAAAACAATGTAGTTGACTTGTGGAGAGCCTTTCATTTGGTTCTGGCTCCCTCCAGTGTCCACGGGAAGAACTGCAGGTGATTCTGAGGCGGCTGGACACACCTGGAGCTAGTTGAGCTGGTTAACTTTTTACCGGTCTAAACAAGACTTTTTGTGATTGAGTCACGTCCAAAATAAATGAGCATTTATCATTACATGTTTCATAGCATGTAGTATGCAGAAATGCAATTGCCCTGTGGTTAGAGAGGAAGACCTCACAGTTGTTAGAGTTACTGGCGTTAGTTTCTTTTTGAGGCATCCCAATTGCCTTCAATCCCCAATTAAATTACAAAAGTATGTAATGTTGACGCAATGTAATCTGACATATGAGGCTGAGATATATCTAAAATAGGTACTCAACACTAGAAGAAATAGAGGGAGACAGATGTTAGTAACTTAGCGTCCATGTCGGCTCAAATACCAGGGAGTGAGACCGGTTCACCTTTATTTATATTGTAGTTTTCATTATCACCAGAAGGGGTCAGTGTTTTTACTATTATATTTCGGCGGATCCGTCTGTCTGTCCAACCTCTAATTTAGCATGCATCTCGCATAACACACGGACCATTGCTTTCTTGTTATGGTTATACCATCGTAACAACCGCAGTATTCACACCCTGAGTATCAATCCCTGACCCGCTTACCTCATCCTCAAATCATGTCCTAACGACTGCTGTTCCGCTACAGTGCCCAGAGGCTGCTCTACCTCTGGTCGCAGGGGGTAAGGAATGTACTTAGCTTTATGGAGGAGAGATGCACAAACCGTGACTCATATCGCCGGGCGACATTCCACGCATACTGCCCCCCCCCCCTCGTCTCCACAAATGCCCGAACCACAAGTTTTCCTTCCCTCTGCAGTTCAAGGGGGGGGACGACATTTCAACAGTTCCTTCAATGAAACGCACACAAAATCCCCCTGACCATTACTACGTTGTGATCAGTTTACTGGAAGCGTCACATTGCGTGACGGCCCGGGAGTGTGTCCGAATTGTTGGGCAATGATTCTTGGGAAATCGTGGGGGTATTTTGTATGAAGCACAGGAGTAGTACAGTACTCGGAAAGCCTTCACAGTTTCATCGGGATATAAAGAAACCAAAGTGGACACTACATAGTACAAACACAACTCTCTTTCCTCCCTACGCCCACCTTTTTGTCGGTTCTGTCTCAAACACGTGCGTACGAAAGTAATGCACGCGCAAAACATGCAGTTAAAAAGATTAACGCTATCTAAAACTAAAACTAAAAACACATAAATAACAGTCCTCACTCCAAATGTGGCCAAACGGCCGGTATGTGTGTGTGTCTGTGTGTGTCTCCTCCACCACTACCAACACCACCCTCCCCTCCCATTCTCTCCATCATGAAGGGGCTATAAAACATTGGAGGCCCTTTTAGCTGTCGCGAGGGACATTTTGGACTGAAAAGGCAGCAACACGGCACCTCGGTGTAGCTTAATGTTACCGCCAGCCTCTGAAAGAGGACTTGGCGGCCACCAGCGTAGCGCTGCCTTGCCAACGAGAGTTAGTCCCGGTGCCCAGTTCTACTCTAGGGTCGATTCGTTCTACCCCCCCTCCATTTCATTCCTCACTCTTTGTTCAATGCGTTGAATTCCCCTACGCAGATACATGTATTATTGTATCTTTTTTTACTTTAACAACACATACGAGAAGGCACGTGCTTCTGTCTAGAGGGCTAGCTCTGTGGTCTTCGCTGGTCCTCTGGTAGGAGTTCACACGCTGGTGAAGCTGCAGGATGTGATGTTGGGAGCTGACCGTTCACCAGCTACACTGAGTGTAGCCAGTAAGGTAAACAGAAGAGCTATTTCAGTAAGGTAAACTAAATAGCTAAAAATAAAGACATAAATGATTGCTAATGTGACCAGTGAGACAACAAAGCAAATATACATTTAATTTCAACACATTCATTTGAATTAATGTGTTAAGAGATGTTAACAGAATTATTTTCCCTCCAATTATAGTAAACCGATAACGACCTAAATGCTAATATCTTGCTTTACTTTACTAGCGTCGCATGGTCAGGCTAACGGCTGCTCTTTATAGAAAAGTTATTGTAATATATGTAATATAATATTACATGTTGGCTCACACACAATCCTCAATGTATTATCTAGAATAACACAATTGTAGGTGTAAATGCAAATGGAAATAATCAAATGAATGTGACTTTTAATAAACTCTCACCAACATTGAAATTCAATTATATTTCTAATGTTCAGTCATCAAAATAGCATGATATTGATTATTATAAATGGTCAATGTGAATCACTATATAAAGAAAATCTTTTTTTTACCTGGTGTGAGGATAGAACATTAATTACAGAGTTGATTAAAAAACTTTGTTTTCATCTACATGATCATTGATGATATCAAGACTAACCCTAACCCTAACCCAAATTTCGATGAGATTTCATGAGGTAAAGTTGAAAAAAAAGCTGACGGTTTTCAAGTTGAGTGCAGTTAACACCTGCACTCCAAATAAGACACGTTTTTGTTCACAATCCATTCAAAAAAAACAACTTGGCAACGTACTGCGACTGCAGAAAAAGCAGTGCAGAAATACAAATACAAATGCACCTGGACCTATAATGCATTTAAAAATAGGTGTTTGAGATGGAAAATGACACGACGACGACGCGAACACGACACCGCTCAGTTCTCATTAGGCAGACTGGGGAGTGACAGGTACAAGTCTGTGCGTGCCCACAGTGTTTACGATGTAAGAAGATCTGCTGTATTGTTCTCCTCCTTGGCTTATGCTTCCACCGACTAATCTGCTAATCATTTCCAACACATACCGCCGTGCTACATATTGCGCAAATGTATTTTTCGAGTTGAGTGGAAACATATTTCTCTCCGAGTGTCTCTGTCATCCCTTGCGGATTCATCTCACTTAAAAAAATGCTTTTACAGCTGTAGTTTTTTGGCGAGGGCCATATTAAAATCCTATTGTACGTCCTGTGTTGAAATAAGAGATGGCACTTTCTGGTTCTGAGTAGGGTTTTTTTGGGAAGAAGGTTTTGACCGCAAATATCTTTCTTCTTCGTTGCGTGATCGGCCGACACGCTGAGGCATCCGTGATTGCGGTGCCATGGCAACAAATCTGGGTTTCACTAATAAGTAAGTAAGTAAAGCAAGTATTTTGGTACAGAAGGTCGACCGCGGTATGCACACGGTTAATAATTGACTGGTGGAAAGCAGCGAGGAGACAAGAAATGAGAATAGCTGTCCTCTGAACCTGATAACATCCATTACTATCCAAACCAGGAAATGTATTGTCTAGAAATATGTTCAGCCGGTCAATGAAAACACTTTTGGGATCATAGGCCCTGTTCACACCTGGCATCAGCATGCGTCTTGGGTGAGCCGACAGCTCTAAGTACAGGTGTGAACGCACCCAAGACGCATTGAGATCCGCCCGCTCAGACCACATTTCGGGAAATGATGCACGTTGTTTATTTGCATATCTTGCGGGGAAGTGAGATCCGATCACAAGCGGTCACTTGAGACGCATGTTAACGCCAGGCGTTGAACTGACGTACTCGGCGCTGTCCGCTTGCGATCGGATCACCCGAGACGCATGTTAACGCCAGGTGTGAACAGCGCCTTAGTGATCTACTCAAACGTTCCACTTGAGATTTATTTAACATTTAATTCAAACCCTGCTCTCATTGGCCAGATTACTATCTCTGAGTAGAGCCAGTGCTGAAGGGCATCACCTTGCCAGAATGATGGCCAAGTCTGTCAGAAGATGTCCTGGCTGAGCCTCGCCTGCTGACAGACACTGAAGCTACTAGAATTCCCTCTGAGAGAGAGAAGGCAGGAGCCCAGCTGGTTCAGTGCCAGATCCCAAGTGCCACGCTGCCATCGTATTGATTTAGTAACTCCATCATCTAGTAGGGGTGTACGAAAGAATCCATTCACGGAAGAATCATATCTTCTATAATTCTGAATCGATTGACAATTTCCAAAAATCAATTTTTTTAAATTGTAGTTATTTTAATTTTGTCTTAGGTTTGCCTTTGTGTGTTTACATTATATTGTTCAGTTGATCAGCTGATATAACTTTTTTAAATATTACAACTACATAATCTTATACACACTTTACTCATGCCATAATTTGCCACACCGCCTTTCTTAGCGCACAGCGGACCGGACTAGATCCTGAAATCAGTCCCCCTATGTACCGAATCGAGAATCAATTTTGAATCGAGAATCGATTTTGAATAGAATCGTGACCCCAAGAACCGAAATCGGATCGAATCGTGAGATACCGAAAGATTCACACCCCTATCATCGAGTTAACTCCCACGTCAGTGATGGGAGAACAATAACAGAGATAGGAGTCACAGAGGGGAATGTTTGGGACCTACACCGTGTCTGTTAAAGTAGGAAAATAGAAGTCCTAGGAGTAGTAGGAAACAGAAGTAGACATCCCAGGAGCGAGTGGTGATGACTCTCGGCAGAAGGCCCTGGGTTTGAAGGGAGAGAACTGCAGCTCTATGAATAATTGGCTGTCAGCCGATGTTTTGATTGCATTCTCTCACCTTTCCTGGGAAAATGGATACAGGACTTGTCTTGTAGAAGGACGTGGACCATGAAGGTTTGATATTCAAAACCATAGATTATACGCTGTTATTTTCCCATCAACATAATTCTTGTTTGGCATTTAGTGTAACAGAGCGTGAGATACACAAAAAGAGCAGGACACAGCAATAATTTGAAATGATATCATAGTGTGTGCGTGGTGTGTGTGTGTGTGTGTCTGGCTCTGCGTGTGTGTGTGTGTGTGTGTGTGTGTGTATGTGTGTGTGTGTGTGTGTGTGTGCATGTGTCTGTACCGGACATCGGTTGGGCTTCTCCCCAGAGTGGACCCTCATGTGGATCAGGAGCTTGTACCGGGCGTTGAAGGGCTTCAGCCTGCGGGGGCATCCCACCCAGTGGCACGTGTAGTCCTCCCCTCGCCGCTGGTCCACGTGGAGCTTCTCGATGTGCCTCACCAGCTCCTCCTTCTGGTCATAGACGGCGCTGCAGTCCGACCACCGGCAGCCATGGCTCCCGTAGTCGTCCGGCTCCCCGTCCTCCTCCTCCAGAATGGGGACCCGGGGCAGGAAGCCGAACATATTCTTGTGTGGAGGCGGTGGTGGCGCGGGACCGTAGGAGAGAGGGCCGTCGGTTTCCCGATCGGGAGGTCTGTGAAGGCGGAGGTGTTGGTGGTGGTGGTGGTGGTACGGTGGCGGTGGGCCCTGGGGTGCCGAGGCCTCTTGGACGCGAGTCAACAGCGAGGGTTCTGATCGTGCGGACGGCAGCAGGCCGTCCGTGGGATTACTGCTCCCCCGCGGGGTCTCCTCCGGTGCCCCCGCGTCTCCTGGAAGAACCTGCTGCTCCACCACCATGTTGGCCATCTGGCTCTCCAGAGCTCCTCCTCCTCCTTCTCCTCCCCCTCCTCCTCCCTCCTCCAGTCTCTGCATCATTCGGACACACTCCGGCCCGCCGCGCGGTGGCGCTGGGACCGGGGCGAGGGCAGCGCCGGTCGCCCCGCGGTGGGGCTCGGCCCGGGGGATGCAGCTACCCCTCACGCCCAGGAAGTGTCCGTAGACGTCGGCGGCGGCCTGGACCGGGCAGCGGACGGACGTGCAGGACGGGGAGCTGCGGGGGCCGTTGATGTACGCCACCAGCGACGTCGGCGAGGTGCGTATGATGGAGTTGAAATCGATGCCCATCACGTCCGACAACGGAGACATGGAGAGCGCCCGCTTCTTAGAGCGCGACGCCGCTGCCACCGCCGCCAGTTTGGGGCTCCCGGAGTCGCAGGTGAAGAGGTACGAGGGCAGGGAGGCGGAGTTACTGGTGGCGCCACCGGAGACGGTGGTGAAGGTGCCCGACACGGCGGTTCCTCCCGGGGAGAGGATGAGGCTGAAGCGGTCGCCTCCTGGGCTGGGCTGTGGGGAGTCCAGCAGCGGGCCCAGAGGTGGGAGGACGCGGTAGCCGTGGGGCCAGTCCTGCCTGCCGCTCATCATAGACTGAGTTTCACACAGACTGAGGGTGGTGGAGGCCAAGGACTCCCTGGACAGCAGCGATCTGAGACAGAAGAGCATGTTAGAGTCAAGTGACGTGTTATTACACCAGATGTACACCAGAGGATGATTTTTGAACTAGGACTGAACAATGAAGCAAAATATTATCGAAATGTCAATATGGCCAAGTGCAATATCCAAATCACAGGAGCTGCAATCTTTTGATAAGGGTAAAATGTGTAAATGTAAATGTACAACACCGTTATAAATGAAGTACTGTAGTGCTGCAGAGATGCCCTGGCCTACACACTTCTCTTTGGCCTACACACTGTTTTCTCCAGATGTAAGAAAACATGTTTGTTTGGTGCAGACCCCAAGAAATGTCACATCATGATAGTTTTTTCAGTGAAAATTGTGATGCAAAACTGATCATTCCCACTAATCGTGAATCATATCGCAATATCTGTCAAAATAATCTCAATATGATTGTTTTTTACCAAATCGTTCAGCTCTATTTCCAACCATCTACACAACCAATGTGCGCAACATCTGTAGATAATAGATCGCAGAAGTGTAGCAAACTTTTCAAAAGAAGAGCAATTACAAGATTTAAATGTCTATTAGCCTCAAAGCTAAGCTAGGCTAGCTGTAGCCTGCGACTGTATAGGTGTAACGTATAGGCCTTTAGGAGAGGCATGGTAGTTATAGCATACCTCGCATCAGTACAGGGCACCAGGACCCCCTGTGGATGTGCTGGAGGATGGGGTGGTGCCATGGTACCTGGACCATGTGTTCTGCTTGGACCCAGGCTCTGGACGATCATAGGGCTACTGGTCACCCGCAGGTTAGCGCAGGCTGGCTGGCCGAACAGCTCGGTGGAAGCCCCGGGGATGGAGTGACCTGCTGGGCAGACGTTCAAGATTATATTGTATGTGTGTATTCATGTCTGTGTGTTATTAATTATATGTTATGTGTGTATTCAAATCGTGATGAATTCAAATGAAGCAACAGTTTTTCTTCTCTTCGTCTTACTGACAGTAACGCAAATATAGTCGATGAAACAGATGTCGTAGAAGTCGTTGTATGAATGACCAGTGAGACCACGTTTAACACCATGGTGTTGGACCTGACGAAGAAGCTAATGAAATGGGCTTTTAAAATAAACTAAACCTTATTCATCTCTTCATCACGAATGAGCCCTTTTCTACTTTGGGTCAGTCTGCTTTAGTTTAGTCTTGTTGGCGAGGAGCTACTTTGCTCTCGGGGCTAAGTCTCATGTTTGGTTAATCATCAATAACAAGAGAACCAGTGGACTCTCAAAGGATACAGGAGGACACGAGCACATTGCAGGGCCAGCCAGGCGTGAAGAAGACGTGTGCATGCTAATCGCTTCTTTAGCATAGCGGCTCCTAGCTCGCGACAAACGACACACTGTGTCAGTCTGCCTGTGGGAACTTTTTGTTTGTTTGTTGGTTTTTTGCACACCCACACACACACACACACACACACACACCACACCACACACACTGTACTGTCTCAATTAAGAGGTTGAAACAAAGTATTTGTCTGAAACTGGCAGACCAAAACCAATTATTCAGTCGAAATGTTCACACACACACACACACACACACACACACACACACACACACAGCGTACGCACACAGCACATATGTTGCGCGTGGTTCTGTGTGTGTATAATTTACCGGAGCACTGTCCTGCCGGAAGGACGTTGGCATGCTCGGAGGTGGGGATCTGGAGGCGGCGTCGGTGGCTCCCGGACGACGACGTGCTGATCTGGGAGCCGTTGGTCAGCACTTGCCTGCGGAGGCTTAGGGCCGGAAGAACCACGGGAGGGTTGGAACAGGCCGATGTCTTCCCATAGGACATCGAGCAATCAGGGCCCCCTTCTCCTCCTCCTCCTCCTCCTCCTCCTCCGCCTCCTCCTCCTCTCACCGCACCTACGGAAGGACTCACGTTTGTCCAGCGCGGTGACGTGTTTGTCCGTATGGGCATCCTGACGCCCGGAGAGCGGTGTCCGGTGTTCATGTACCGCAGCGGGGCCACGCTGCAGGGGGAGACGAGAAGCTGGCTGCCCTTGTTCACGTTCATTGCCATTGAACTGCGAGAGTTCCCCCGGGCGTACACGCCGCGTCTAGAAGGAGGGGACACCTTGTCTGGCGAGGCGCGGCAGGACCTCCGAGGCCATGGCGTCTCACTGTTCTCTCCTAGCTGTGTCTGTGTCTCTCTGTCAGTTCACCCGTCAGGCTCTTTCCTCCACCTAGGAAATACATTGATGGAGGGGGGGGGGGGGGGGTGAAGACTAAGCTAAACATAAACCAGCAAATAAAAAGGAGAAGACAACACGACAGAAATGATTAAAGTTATCATTAACGTTTGTTTACAGTTGGTTACGCAACAACTTCACCATTATGTTGCAAAACAGGTCTTATTAACTTATTATCTTACTACCCCATTGGGTAATAATAGCCAATGTTATTTGTAGTGTTCATCTTAACTTAAATTCCCATTTCCCATGTATAACCGAGCCATTCATAGGAGGCATAGCAGAGAGCAACATGACAAATAAGGCATCTAATCGAGAATACGATCCCCATTACAGGCCTGCTAATGTAAAAACATAAAACAACGTCATGTGTGCTTGTAGGCCTACTTAGTTGACATCCCAGTGTTTGCGTTGCGATAGGAGAAGTTGTTAAGTAGCCTATTCAATATTAAGTAGTAGACATTAAAACTTGAATGCAACATATTGATGAGATTTTAAAAGACTTTCACTCACCTGTCAGGCGTCGAGACTCGAGTAGATTTGGGACTAGTAGAAGATCAACTCTGTGTTGAAGTTGTGTTTTCCTCGCTGTGCAACAGAGTCTGTCCCTCCTTCTGTCTGTCGCTCATTCAGTCTGTCGCTCCTCCTTCAGTCTGTCCCTCCTTCAGTCTGTAACTCCTTCAGTCTGTCGCTCCTCCAGCCTGTCGTCTGTCCCTCCTTCAGTCTGTCGCTCCTTCTGTCTGTCGCTCCTTCAGTTTGCGCCACAGACTCCAACCACACTTTTGGTCATCGTTGCTACCAGGAAGTTTTTTGTGCCCTTGAGCTATTGGATCATGTGAATTGACTGCACAGCGCATTTTTTAACTGTATTCTTTTAAATGTAGGCCTACATGACTTAACAAATCATTAAGGTAATGTAAGACTTCACTTGGTTACCTTATGTGTTGCGCGTCAGTGTGGGCATGTGTGCGTATTCGCGTAAAGTATTCCGTCGCCTGGTTTGAGTTTACTGTCCTTCAGGTTGCAATGCGTAAAAAAAGTTGCATACACAGTTTTGAGGTTCTTCCAATTTAAACCCTGATCTGATACGATTCCGATCTTCCAATGTTAATTATCCAGTAAAACTCCATATTTTGGAGTGGACTGGATATGCATGGCATGTGTATTTTAAAGACAATTAACTAAAGCATTCTGTCTACATTAGGCCTACAGTTACACATTTGCTTGCACAATTATAGTTTTTGCATAGTATATTCGCTACCTGCTTTTTCACTCTCCTTTTCCTACTCTTGTTGTCTAAAGACAGAACCTCTACTCCTGTTTGCTCGGTGGGTTGGCATGGAGACCATGTGTTCATACTCAGGGAGGGAAGGTAGAGAGGACATGCATGGAGGACAGAGAACATACATGGAGGACAGACATGGAGGACAGAGAACATACATGGAGGACAGACAGGTTGACCCAGACCCATTGGGTCTGAGTTGACTGACACAGATCCACAGTAGGCCTAGTGGACAGAATGGACTTGAACAAAATGATACTATAATAACCTCATTGTTTATTAACAGATTATGATGATGATGATGGTGATGATGATGATGTAGTGAAGTAGAAGTAGTAGTACGTAGGTTTAGTAGTAGGACCTAGTAGCAGTATTTATATGATTGTTATTCATTTCTTTATTATTTGAATGTCCTTCAGGTTGGTGGATGTGAAACCTAACGGCGACCTCTGGTGGTTCAAGTTGAGTACAGCTGTCGTTGCTTTTACACCAAACACACAGAAAATAAGATGCAAACATGGCATTCTTCTTCTTCACAATACCCAATCATTAAACGTGGTAATAGGCCGATATAGGGAACAAATAATGGATATCTAATATCGATTAATCTATCATCTATCATCCAACTTGGGAAAACTTCCCTCTTTCGCCAGTAGGGGTTACTGTTAGTACACCAGAACATCTACATGAGTAACAACACACACTTTAACACCTTCACTCTTCTCTACGCACAATTCATTTGATTAATTAAATAAACAAAGGTTCAATTTCTCAGTTAGTTTATTCCAACTTATTCCCAACTCTTCTCCAAAATATAAAGAGTCGTTATTTAGGTGAAGACGCATCAAAGCAGCTTTCGACCACAAACTCTTAACAGTAGCCCACCAGGACGCTCGGCCCCTGAGCGCTACCCGCAGGCAAGGGATGGAACTACGCCCACCCAACACACTCCATCCTGCAGGGATCTGTCCGGTTGGAGCAGCCTGCTACTGGGGCACCGCATTGATTTCCAGCTCCCTGGCCCCTCGCCTAGATATGGCTCCGAGCTGGTTTCAAATGTCACCACAGTATGTCACGCAGCAACAGTAGTATAGGATGGGCACACACACACACACACACACGCGTACGCACGCATGCACTTGATTCACCCTTTCTCCTCAGCAAACAACGGCAATGATTCCAGAACATTCCGGATGTGAACGTCAACATGCACTTCAATTCAAATGTTTATTTTTTATTTGCCTGCTTAGTTTGCATTTGTGCTACTCAACCCAGAAGAGTCCTATTAGGCTGCAAGAGTTTCTTTCTTGATAAAATGTATAGAGTAAGAAAATTAGACCGGGAGGGATTAAGAGAGAAGGAGGGAGACAGAGGGAGGGAGAAAGATAGAGAGAGGGGCGAAGAAAGCGGTGTTTATCCTATTTAAAGACCTTTAATTTGTGTCAGAATGAATGCGTGTGTGCACTCTCTCCCCCCACACAGTAAAATAATCGGGGCTCCTTTATTGGTGACAGGATCCTCGCGGCTGAAGGCGGCAGGACACTTACTCTAGTGTCAAGATGAGGGATCAGCAATGATTTCCCTCCAAGGTATATTACAATAGTCACTTAGGGTAATGAACACCTCTGTGGAATTGCAATTAATCTACTTTTGATTTGTTAACGACAGAAGGAGAGTCAAGCACAAGGTTAGCGGTGGGCTGAGTCAACTCTTTCTCTGTCTTTTCCTTTTTCGTTTCCTACCCTCCCCCCCCCCCCCCCCCCCCCCCCCCCCCCCCCCCCCCCCCCCCCCCCCCC